>LDMZ01036528.1:0-16751 GCA_001455285.1 Sphaeromyxa zaharoni | reverse complement strand
AAATTAATTTTTTATTTCGGGTGAAAGAAACGTAACACATATAATAAAAAATAACATATACACTAATAAATATAAACTAATTTTTTTTACCATCTATATTACTTATAAAATTCATTAGATCAGCTGTTAAATATAACGAAAATATTTAAAACTTCATAAAATATATTACAAATCAATACTTCTAAAAATAACTACATATGGCAAAACATATGGGAAAGCCTCCATATCAAGATTTTTTTTAAAGTAAATTATGTAAAGGTATTAAAAATAAGCAACGGTTCTTTACCTATACTTGGTGTAAAAGTTTAATAAAAAAGATCGAGATTGATAATCACGGCAGAAATTGGCATAAAAAATAATATAAAGGAATTTGTTAAAAATAAACTTACTAGCGTATTATTGTCTTAATTGCATTTGTAGTAAAAAATTATAATGAAGGTATACATTAGAAAAATTCTTAAGTTAAATATCTTTTTTGGCATAAGATTTAATCGAGTCCATTATCTTACACATGTCATGACTAAACAAGAATTAGAAATTAAGAACAAAAAAATAAAAAAATTTGTCATAGGGAAAATTTTCAAATAATAGTCCATTAAAAAAACCAGAAAAGTAGATTATTGAGAAGCTTCAAATCTATAACATGTGAAAACTTGGTGACATCGATGATTGAATATTTATTTTACAGAAATATATACATGCACAGTTAGGGGGAACATAGGATTTTTTTTAATTTGGAAGATGTATTTTAAGATTTGTTGGCAAAAAGATTTTAACGATAGTTCTATCAGGTTATTCGATTACAATAACCGTTCAGATATAATCCTATTAAAATACATCAATTGTGATTTGTTTAAGATTGTTAATTTTAAAAGTGTAATGACAGCATATATTTTTAATACAAATAGCTACATACTATTACAATTCTAATTAATTGAAACAAATACTAAATATTGTAATATTTATTATAAAGAACTAAGAATACAATCATCAAAAACTATGTATTTTGTCGCAAATATAATATATTATTAAATAAAATATATATGAGTACTAATATCAAATTAGTGTTTTGAAATATAGCACAAGATATTTAAAATAAAAGTTTCTTATTAACTTTCGCTCGATTAATTTCACAACATTTTGAAATATTTTTTTATTGTACTAATACGAAATCTTATTATACCAGACATGTCCCTGCATAATTGGACTTCGACACAATCCTTTTAATATATTTTAATTAAAATAAAAAATTTGTCTTTTTAAAAAATACAAAACAACAAGATAACTCACGTAAGCTGTAAATTTTAGGTCTGTAATAAAAATAACGGTGGCATACACTCTCTCATAACATATGAAAAATTTATTAAGATGTATACATCCTTTTTAGTTATATTAATTCTGATAATTGAAAGTGAATGAAGGCAGCGAAAATATATTATCGGTTAAGAAGGATCTTAGTTCCGCCAATATTGAAATAAAAATTAGTAATTGTACCTAATTAGTCAATAGAAGAATATAAAAGCTGGACTTAACGATAACAGAAAAAAATAATCAAAATTCTTTTAGAAAACAAATCACAATTCTAATGGGTCATAAATCATTGATTGTTTTAATTGATAGGTAAAATTCAAAAGATTTTATAGTAAAATCGTCATGATAAATATTTTTACTGTATAAAAATGAGAGTTTTAACACCTAAAAATAATAAAGTCGAGGAAATCAAGATATAGATATAATTTTATTTTGAATGTTAAAACTATTGTCAGTGTTTGAGATTCTGTAACTACAACAACAAAATGTAAATTTCTTCGTATGAACTAATCCATTTTACTTTATCAATGTCTTTCTGATACATAATAAATGAAATCATGTTTATGCTTCTAAATGGGGAAGTTAAGCTACGTAATTTAGTTATTAATTATATAAAGTTTGAAGACTAAAATCAGCAAATAGTCATTTTCATTACGCAATGAAGATGTTAATTTCTATTATACGCATTGAAAGTGAATTCCTAATACAATAAGAGCAGTGTTACTTGGATAAATAGTAATACCTCGAGCTGCTTCTAGGTCAATAATTTTAGTATTTTTACGAGCATATATATGACTTAAGAACTACATTTAACTCGTCCAACAAGTAATAAAATGTTGTCTTAACATGTTCCAAAATGATCAATAGGGTCCGTATATGTTACAAGTTTTGGGTGGTGATCATATGTATTAACTAAAGAAGGCTAAAGGGTCTTCAAAAAAATTCGTTTGCTATTTCATTCGTAACCAATTTGAGTAGTAAGTTCAATCACGAACAAATAAAACTTGCAGATCAAGATATATTAGCAATCGTGAAAAATATCTGATAAGAATCGCGACCACCACCAATAAGTTAGGAATAACGAATTTAAAGAACGTATAATTATACCGGTATAATTAAAAAATCTAATACTTGGTTGAGCTTGCGAAAAATTTTTTTAAACAGCTGAAAATATCTTAACTGTAAATTTCACTAACACAATATCCCAAAACTTCTAATTTGATCATAAAACCTTATAATAGTCATATATTTTGAGTAAACTCCAAAAAAATGTATAATATCCAGGGACAAGCTTTGATACATATTGGAGCTAGCATAAGTTCAACCATGTGTCCTTGTTTGTAGGACAAATCCAAAGCAGATAATATTTAATTTAAACGAGGTTTGCAAACATTTACATGCATAAAGACACTATAACTCAGATCTGTACATCAATATTTGCTTAAAAGCAAATATTTTTAAAATAAATTACAAAATAATGTAAAATCCGTTTTAGGTGAAGGTGTAATGAATACAACACTGTTTTCCATAGAAGATTTTATAATAGTAGTAAAGGAATGAAAAAAAGCTGGGACAATAGATAACTATAATTTTAAATATAAAATGGGGACGAAAAGGTAGCTATTATTTTCATATCAATTTCCAATTGGAAAACATCGTTTGATAATATAAAAAAACAGTTAATTATATTAAATTAGATGATGATCCTTATTGAAAAAAATACAAAGTGAAAAAATAACACAATTAATTTTTAAAATAGATTTTTGTTAGACTTTTGACGTAGTTAATTTATCATATGACCCTATGATTCTTATTTAAATAATATTGTGACCAAATCTTCATGAATAACTAAGATGAAACAAAAGGTAATGAAAGTAATAAAGAACTCCCTAATCATAAATCATAATTGTAATATCGAATTCTACAATTTCCAACGAATCTATTGCAATATTGCGTTATGAAACTGTCAATAATTTTTTTAATCTTTTACGAAGGAAAGTTTGTATAAGAACACTTCAGCAAGAATAAAAGTAATTTTTTATATAATAATGTCTCCATAATCGATAAAATATCATCACTTTAATCAAAAGGATAATATGCAATATAAATGAAATTATCATACGTACACATACAGAGGAAAGGATTACATCGTATTATTTCTTATAGCCATTAATAAAAATTTATATTCTATAATAATCGTCCCTTTGATAGGGTCGATTTATATTCAATTATAAAATGCGTATTTTTATTAACAAAAAGAAAATTTTTTAATCTTGCATACCCTGTATAGTTAATTTTTCGCCTTTGTAAGGAACATATTTTAGTCATTAAAATTAAGCAAATAATTCATTGAGTCGATTTGCCATTTAAAAACCGCGATAAAAGTATAATTTCGCAAAATTCATTTTTATTAAATCGTTTGCATGTTTAACTGAAAAAGTTTCTGATTGACAATAAGTAGAGAGCTTCAAAGGAAAAATTAATTCCACACGGCTGGATAATCGAAATCATAATTTATTAAAACCTTAAATATATCTACCGCTAACGTACTTATAAAATTAAGCAGAATTAGAACAACCTTGTGAAAATACGCACGTGACTAAATTTATGTTTCTCTAATGCGTCGTCATGACCAGTACTGGATAAGCTTTAAAATAAGCTGGCAATCAAAACATATATAAAAAAAATTAAATTTTTTATTAACCTTAACAAATGTATTGTTTCACACATGCAAATATAAGCTCTACTCAATAAAATGGTCAATGTTACAACATGCCGGTTAGTTCTATTTAAATATATTCGATTTGAATGTTACAGAAGGCGATACTGAGCAACGGTTAATCATCGGGGCACCCTGTAAGCAGAAAAGGTGAATAGACGGTATTTAACTAAAATTTCAGCACAATATAAAGGGCCCCAAAAATAAAAGATTTTATGTATCATTTCAAAACAAGTGGACAGCACAGAGACTACTGAAGCGTAGTACTAAAAACTTGTATTATAATTCATCAAAAATATTAATTACATCCAAAACATTTTGAACATAACGTAGAACATATAAGGATAAGTGTCAAAATTTAGAAGGCAAACGATCCATGTTTGAGAATTAATACCTGCGCAAAATATTGCTGAAAATTCTAGAACTTCAATGAATAGTCCTTATCTCTCCTCAGTAGAATCAGAATAGTTCGGAATAAAATTAATTTATTACTAATATTGATATTTTTGCTACCGGCTAAACTCTCAGGAAGAGAAAATTTTCCAATGTATAGGGATTAATTAATGAGAAGAAAATGTTGCAGCATACTGAACATAAAACTTTTATTCGAGCAATCAATAAGTAGGAGAGTCAAGAGGCTTCCAAACAACGGTTAGAATGTTTGAACTCGCCAATTAACATTTCAAATATTCCTTTAAACTTATTGAAGTAACAGATCATAAATTCCCTTATTTGAAAAAAATGTAACTATAACCCATTTTACTAATTAACTGCACATGTGAAACTTTTATATTAAAACTACAAATTTAATAAATACTCTTCTTTTAATTCAAAAAAGATATTTTGAGAACCATACAAAACTAGGAACCGATCACACTGCCCAAAACTTTGTATAAGGCTCCTAATAAGCACCAAAACAAAGGAAACAAAAAAATAATTAATTAATTAAACTTTATTCCCATAGAAATTATATTCTGCTTCTCAATCAAATTTTAAAAAACATATTTCATAAATAAAAAATCTAATAATCTTTAAAACTTTTAAATATTTAGATTGGCCTTAAATTCAACTATAATTTTATTTATAAAATTCAATATTTCATAGATATTAGAGATATTAATTGTTCCAAATATGTAATAATATTTCCAAAAACTAGGATGTATTTTTTTATTTCGGCAGATCGTAATATATAACAATAAATTGAATTTCAAACATATATTAAGGAAAGATCATACATTCATATTTGTGAGTACTAAAAATTACAGTACTCTTACTTTTGTCAAGGAATTCGGGGCATAGGCAACGCCCGAAAAAAATGAAATATTAACAATAACATTATTGAATCGATGCCATATGATTATACTAAATAATTTCATTAAAAAATATATTATTTTTACAATCAAGAAGTAACCATAGCGTAAAAAAGGAATTAATTTTGAATAAATACAGTTTAAAATGTTTTGCCAACACAATCATGTGTTTAATATTGAATATATTATGATTTTGACAAAACCACTGGGCAGGAACCGAAGAGATACTTACCCCGTATATACTGCTCAACTCTGTAGAAAAGTTAAACTCTTCATAAAGGGATAGACGAACAAGAGAGGGATTTAACTTAACAAGTCTGACTAATTCCATGAAGTAAAATGCAAACTTTGGGCTCAACTTAAAATATTTGCCAAATGAGATTCTAAGATGAGTTAATTTCCGAATTTTGGAAATAATCCCAAATATTGCAGTCAAAACAACATCGTGATTATTTTTCTGCTCATCTTTACAGTCAACCTCCACCTCAAGATCTCTCACTTCACTGATATCAATTTGAAATAGAAAAGAGAGTTGCAAAATAATGTTTTCTTCATTAAGCTTCAATATTAAAGACACTGGCTTAAAAGTTTGAGGACCCGTTGTCTGTGAAATATAATTGCACATCCCGTAGTCCTCAGAGATGCTTCGAAGCAGCTCTGACCATACTTCAGGTGGTAAGACGATATTGCTCCGATCTTTTCTTAATTGATCATAAATACGAGGTATTCTCTGGGTCACTATATCTAAAAGAGATAAATCCTTCCCCATTAGTAATAACTAAACAATAAAACGGTACTCGTCGCTACTCGGAGTGGTTTTTGGGAGATTTTCCAATATTTCTAGCGTACATACCCGGGATGTACGCGTTCAAAAGTAAGTTCAAGATGAAATTTACTATTTCTGGCTGTTTTTTTGGAAAATTCATTTTTTTCGAATCATTTTAGGAATTAAGTTTATTCATTTTTTTGGAATTTCAGCATGTATGTCAGAAATCCATATTATTATTGACAATATCCTGGTTTCGGAGTAAAAATCAAAATAACTAGTGCTTTTATCTAAATTTAACACAAAAAGAGGACTCTTGATTTTTGCAAATTAAACACTTGGAATTGCTAAAAATCTTGTTAAAGACGCAAAGTAATTGAAAAATGACCTCTTCTAGTCAATTTTTTTAGAAAATATTTGTCTAAAATATTCGATTGGTTATATTTTTGGATGTATTTCACACTAATTCGGTAAAAAAAGGCTCTCTAATTCATATTTGGGGAGTTGTAGCACATGTCATCAATGATTCCTTAGCTTTAAAATATCTGTTCAAGTTTCGATGAGCTATGGCTTCTGGAACTTCGTCATTTTGAGTCATCATGAGAAGGATTTTAGTAAACCCTATCGTACATCATCAATTTACCAAATAGCATTAACTCTTATATCATTTTATCCTGATTATAAGGCTTATTTGACTATCTTGGCTCTAAATATTCTTAAATATATGTCAAAATATTTCAGAACTATTTTATTTTTGATGAGCAACTACGTTTATACTGTTAGGAATTAAGAAAATAAGTAAAATCACGCGCTGAATTTTTCAGCCATAGATTTGCTCCAATTATTAATTTGAATAATTCCTTTATTTAAACTGATAGTGAATCAATTTTTTAAATTTAAAGAGCACAAAAAAAGGTAAAACTAAACTTATTTGATCCATTTATTGTTTAAACAAATAAAAAAATATTAATAAAATTATTTGTATATAATTTCAATGGACACGATATTTGACTGTTATCATGTAAAATAGAATTAATCTTCCATTGATTAGAGGTAATTGACTGACATTAGATTCTATAAATTAAATTTAATTAAAGAGATGTTTAAGACGTACTAAACACGTAAAAAATTAGAGAAACTTTTATTGTCTTTTGTAAATAATTCTTTATTATTAGTAAATTCTTGGATTCAACGGAGTATTGGATTATGCGGTAGCACATAAATACTGGAATCAAATTCATTTACTTGTTAATTTTTCTGAACAAAATTGCTAATCCAAGCAAGATAATGTGGGGGCACCTTTAAAGAAGGATTCATTTTCGCATATAATAAAAACACTAAATATTTATCCGTCACTAATCTGTTACGCCATTATATAACGGCGACGGGCAGGATTGCCGCCTATTTATCGCTAAAATAATATAAATCTTGCAAAGTTTAGCGCGAGTAGTGGAATCTATTCCATTAATATCACGCCCAAATTTTTTGCACAGCGTTCATATTAATAGTTTATTATCCTTTAGGATTTTATTTTGAATATTTTCAGTTATATTTTATATTACTTTCGATTATACCATTGTTGTTGTAAGATTGCATTATATTTCCTCAGTTATTTTTATGTTCCATTAATGTCTTTCATGCTTCAACTTATATTCTGTTTATTTTAATGATATAAAACAAATTAGATTTAATAAATTATATTAGATGAATTCCAAATGATGTCATTACCAACTTTTAAGTAAATCTTTTCTTAGATAGATGTCTTCCATGCTGTTCTAAAGTATGTATAACTCATGTACAGAAAACACAATGTAATTATTTCCTTTTTTTATCTTTTACTGATTTAACAAAATTTTGAAGTGTTTTGTAGCAGCAAAATGAATTTTCAATTATTAAGTCAAGTTAATTAATCTTGATACACAATGCCGTTAAATAAAGTATTTTTTGTTTTCCAGGGATACATATCTCCGATATAATTTGTTTTTTTTATAATGTTCAACAATAGTAAAATCTTGATTTTACAAGTATGTACTAGAAAAGACATTTTCCAACCTTGCCGAGGTCTTTTCCTTGATTTAATAGGTATAATCCGTTTCTTTTACTATTATAAATCTTGGCATCATATAAATATTTATTTTTAACTTTTCAGAGTACACTTCTTAGGTAGAAATATACATTTGAAAAAAGGAATGACCCACAAGGAGTTAACAAATATTCATCCATATGAAATTTTTCGATTAAAATACAATTATTTTTACAATTTTTTAAATTTTTCTCTAATCGGATATATTAATTCCTGTATATCCTTGCTGTGACATAATTTAATCCTCAAATAACACCAGATTCCTGAATCGGCTAATAAAAAATTCTATTTTTATGATTAAAATTCCAAATTCTTGATATATAATTAACTAAGATTCATGTTTTTACCTCACAACAGGTCTATCATTTTCGATACAATAAATAATTTCCGCTTCACCATAAATATCTTCTATTATTTCTGGTAAATTTCTTTGTAGTCGTTTGTCTACACTGCAGCTGCAGTGATCATGTGTTGATGCCTTATCGGTTTTGATCCAACCTGAAACCGTCTGAGATAGAAAGACTTTTAATGGTGTTCATCGCAAGGATCAAACATCCAATGATCTGCTAACTCCAGTTCACCAAGAAAATTCATTTTTGTTAAAATAGTAAAATACGCTAAAACTAAGACGTCTAGCCCCTTATTTGACACGTTCCAGAATTAAATAATTCGTTTATATTTTATGGCGGGATTGGATCGATATATCTTGTTTCATAATTGTTTCACTATAATAGCCCGATTAATTTATTTTGAGAATGAAACCTGTGATCAATATTTTTCTGATTACATGATGGTTTGAGTGTAGCCCTTTCTATATATTTCTTAACAAGCAGACTTATATGAATTTCAATTATGATTCTATATCAACTTGTTTTGCCATTTAAATCTCCATAATAACATTATGAAACGAAGTCAGTGTAGATATTTACTGTTCATTTTGATAAGATCATGTACTCATTATCGCTTGCTAATCTTTACACCATGATAAATACTTCAGAATATAATTAATAGACTACGCACATTCAATGTTACTGTGGTGCCACCACATTTAATCGCGCCACATTCATGGTTAAGGCGGGGGGGTGAGAATAGATATATATCTCATAAAGTTAATTGTTAGTGTGAGTTATATCATTTGATTTACATTTAAATATATATAAATGGAAAAGGACAAAAACCTGGACAGTGACCTTTCGAAGTCCCTGTTCATCAACTACATTTCCGGAAGGAAATACCCGGTAGGGTACCTCAGTTACATTAAACAAATTAAATTTATTATCGTTATTTTTTATGCAATGCCTCTGAAATTATATACATACTTATTAATTAAGTTGATCAATTGGACATGTTAGTTTAGATCTAATTTATTATTTTTTGAATTTCCTAACGAAATGGGTTGCAAAATGCATTTTTGATGCTATATTTTTTTATTCCGTATTCCTACTCTAAAGAATTACTATAGAAAATTGAAAATTTCAATAAAAAAAGGTTTAAGAACCTGTTATATAATTGCTTCTACAATAGATAGAGAAATTTTTAGGATTATTTTTAAATTTTAAAATCCTGTTAAATTTTGTGAGATCACAAAAAATTTGTCCCACTTATGTCAATTGAAACTCAAATCTATCAAATAAAAATATTCTTAAAGTTAAATTCCTTAGTAAAATTCGATAAATTTTTTAAAATAGTATTTAAAAGAGGGAAATTTAATTTCCAACAATCCGAAAGTTAAATAATTTAAGGCTTGCTTAATATTGGTGCATTAGATTAAAATTATATGGTATTTGATTTTTTGAAATATTATAAAATTAACAGATAATATTAATATATTTCAAGTAGTATTTCGGCGATAATATTGATTTTGAACACATTACACTAATTCTGCTTACTCAAAACCTTTAAAAACTTAGTCTCTTTTATTATAAGGTGATTGAGTAAGCACAAATATTTAACCATAAGGTGTAAATCAGTCAATATTTTATCTTAAAACATAAACGACGAACCTCGAAATTAAATGTTTAAAAAATATTTTTTTACTCTTGCTTAGTTCTTCAACGCATAAAATCATATCATTTTCAATAATAAAACGAATTTATTAACTAATATTATTAATATACAGTGATAATAAAAATTTTAAAAAAAACTATTGAATACCCTGTATATAATTCACTAAATGTTTATTCATAAAAATTAAATTAATTTCAAGTAAGATCACGCCTTGATAAAAATAAATAACGATGAAATATTCAGAATCTTATAAATATTTGAATTACGTAATGACGGAAAAAATTTCCTTTAAATTTTTTTGTTTGGATTTCTTTCGGAACAAACCTCAAGAAAAATCAAAAATTTATCATGACTACTCAAAATTAATGAAATCAGCTCCGTGTTACTTTCCATTTAAATAACACACATAGTTAAATAAGACGTAGCCCTATTTATTACAATATAGCTTAACTAAGATTTTATTTTGTTCTACATTAAAAATTTATGCATGTTATCGTAATTCAGTCTGAATGAATACACATTACACTTGACTCGCTATAACAAATTCCGTGTTTTTCTTTTCAAAAAATATAACTAGAAAGGACTTTCAAATAATTTTCACATGATGTAGTCTCCGATAAGAAATATTATACTCAGAAAAAAAAAATTTCTGTGTTTTTTATGGAAAATTTCAAAAAAATAGTAATCCACTGTTGCAATTTATTATATTATAACCAGTAACCATAAGCATTTATTTTGTTTAAAATTAAAATAAAGCCTAGAATGCCTTACATTGGTTTAAAATACAAACCTTAATGAACTATATAAATAATTAAAAGTGATGCTGATTCCTATAATTCAATAAATTGTTTGATAAAAAAAATAATTTTGATTTAATACAAATTTTGATCTGAATTAAATCCATCTACCGATATACTGAATCACCAAAAAATATCGCATGTTTTACTATGTGTAATAAAATATTATTCAGAAATATGAAAATAAACTACCCTTACTTTATTCCGAACAAAACTTTCGAGATTATGTTATTCTTTTGATCAACAGAATTTAATGATGTAAATAATATGTACTGCGGTAGATATTTGATTTGTTATTCTTCTAACGTCATGCCTGCTCTGTTGGTTAGAAGATATTTGCTACGTCCTCAAAGATTATGTCTTCCAGTGATTAAAAAATATCAACTCAATGTAGTTTATCGGATAATTTTGTATTTGATATTGGACTAACAATAATTATGATCAAATAATACTGTCTAAAATTTTTGCCGTCTCTTATTTGAATTGTAACAATGACTTATTAAAATATATCGCCAATAGTTTTATCTGGATTATCAAAATGAAAATAAATTATGCAAAAATTTTGGAGAAGATTTAAAATATTAACAAACAATTATCCTTGAATTAAAAAAATAAATATTTTTTCAAATTAAAAATCAGTGGAATCAATATGAATAATCCCAATTTTTTATCATATTTCAAACTAGTTTGCGACCTTGACCATTTAATAATTAGGTTTCGAAAATTTTTAAACCAGATTGTTAATTTTTCATCGATTCTAAATAATAAAATTTAAAATTTTATCCATTACTAATTATTATTTGGAAGAATTAATTTTGTTTTGGGTTTATTTTTTTATAGGACAGATAATTATATTAACCTAAAAAATTTGATGATTTTTTTCATAAACCTAAATATTTATGAAATATATTAAAATAATAATAATAAGATCCTCTTATTTGAAAGACTATCAAATATAATTTTTTCATGATTTCACTTAATAAAAATAAAGTACTTTTAAAACTAATTATTAAAAATAACTTAAATTGTTTATTTCTAACCCCATATTTATTTGAAAAGTATATACTGTGTTAATTAATTTGATTATTAGATTGTATCCATATAAGTAAAGATTTTTTAATAATCAAAACCGTTTTCCTGAATTTGCATCTCAAATACTATAATTCACCTTATTTCAACTTTTTATGTCCCCTTATACTCAATATCTAGCAGAAAAAATATTTTCATTTAACCAAATCATGGATATATCTGGATATTTAAATCCAAATCATTTTATAACCTAGAAATTTATACTTGAGTGAATTGAAAAATTTCCTCCTATGTTGATCTAAGCATTTATCTTACTTTAATTTTATTATATACTATTCGTTTATGCTACATTTTGAGTGCTTATCATAAATGTTATCGAATGAATAAAAAAAACCATGCTAGATAAAATTTTATCTTTATCCCATCAAGATAATGGAGATGATATGTAAAAAAGTTTACTTCTTTTGAGTTTAAGAGATAAACTCAATCATTAACTTAAGTTTTAAGAGAATCATCTCATACTTTGATTTTATCAAAAAATAGAATAAAGGAAATACTATTTTCTCTTAAATAATTTGCTGTAAATTATTCATTTATCTGCACTGAATTATGAAATTTTAATATAATTTTAGTGAAGCCTACATTTAACTCTGTTTTAAATGTGAGACCGTATTACTGCATTTATTCGTTCTTAGAATGTAAAAAAAATGATAAAAATCTCAGTAAATATCTAAGAGGTGATATGTGATTGAATTTTAATAGTTGCTAATTTGGATATCTTAAACTATGTTATGAGCTATAATTGTCAAAATATAATATTTCGTGTTTACTATCAAAAATTGATTGTAAAATTTCTTTAAATTATGCAAAAAAACATTTTATTTGTTCTTTTTTGGAAATAGATTTCACAATTTAAAATTATTTTGATAATTTCTAAATATTCATTATATTATATATTTCGATTCATGATTAAATTTTAATGAATTTATATGATATTTTTTGGTCGCATTAACTAAAAAATAAACGTTTTTACAATGAATGATGTAAATGGAACAATTAAATAACAATTAAATAACAAAATAACACGAATGCCGTAATTCTGAATCTTATGACTTAGTTTATCATCTCAGGAACAATAGGGAAATATCCGATGTTTCATTGCATGAATATCTTACAAAACTTTAATATTTTTAATATTATTATCTTTAAAATTTCATATAATTTTATATCTCTATATATAATTACAATTAATTTTAATCTTCCTCTTACAATTGAAAAATCGGGTTTTAATAATCTTAGATGCGTACGGATGAAATGAAAAATATATTTATAAGTATTTTTTTAAGTAATAGATTGACTTTTTTACTGTTCGTTTTAAATTTATGATTTTTAATTATATTTATCTGGGCTTATTATCGAGAGAGATTTATCTTTTTTATTTAACATACGTTTTTATTACAACCTTTATTATAGTCCCTTAACTTCAGTGCTTTAAAAAAGCGATTTCTGTTAGAAAAATTTCTTGACCATAATTAATATAAAAAATAATTTTTTCACTTATACTATAATACCCTAAAATAAAATATTTGAGGTTGAATATTATCCTAAAAATTACTTTTATAAACATATGTTTTACCGTAAACAATACGATAAGCTCTATCAATAAATTAAAAATATAGCTTTTTTAATGTATAATAAGATTTCTTGAGAAATCTGCAAAATATTTATTCCATTTTATTTATAAATTTAAAAAAGATATAAAAATATGAGTATTATGTATTTTCATTCGATAAATGTATTTTATTTGATTTTATTAACCAATATTTTATAAATATATCTGTATATAAAATAATAATAATATTAATATTAATTTATTTAATTATTATTTCTGGATGAACAGATGTTTTAGTAATTATAATTATCTAAAATATTATTTCTCGAAGATTCTATTAAAATATTACAAAATATACCATAAAATTTTATCATAACAGAAACCATATTAACAATGCAATAATGTGAGAACGAAGGCCTGGTAAGGTTGCGTAGCCCTAGCATAAGTATAGTTAATGAGAGTTTTTTAGTAGGTTAAACTCCTACACTGCCTGCCAGGAGCCCTGGGAAGCTCGGGCTGGCGTCTAACCTGATTCGAAAGCTGGCTGGATGTGAGTCCCATCTTACTGAACCGACTCCAAACACATAAGGAGCAGGTAAATGTTTATTCTTCCATAGTTAAGAAAAAAAAATATGATTCAATAATTACTTTATCGATGATGTAATGTTGAAGGAACCTGTTTTCAACCAAGTTTTTATTGCGAAATTTGATTTAAAACTTTATCAATAATATCCGAATTACATATATCAAACAAAACAAATGGGCCTTCACTAAATTTGATCTGAAAAATATTTTGATGCTATAAAAGTATTTTAAAAGCAATTAGAAAGAGGCTAAATTAATGAAAATTTTCATAAGGTTGATTACAATCTTTGTTAAAATATAATAACATATCAAGGGTAGTATTCGTCTAATATCGAAAAATCTTGTAAAAAACAAATATGTAATATACAAATATTTCTAAATGAAAATCATTATTCTTTTCAACTGGAGGATTCTAAACGAAGAGAAAATAAATCAATCATATATTAGCATAAATCAACTACTATACGCTCTACTGAAATTAACATCTAATATATTTTTAAAATTTTAATTATTCAAACATGAAAAAATATTTGAAATTAAATCCTTGGTTCGAATTCTAAAAGCAGGATTGATCAGAGCAACAAGAAATGGGTAAAATATTGGATAAAACAAAAAGATGATTTTGGTATAAAAAAGAAAAGTCCAAGTAGATTCAGGCTTAAATAATGATATTATTTTTAATAGTGAATATGGCAAAGCAATTAGTGTATAAATCCCAATTATGAATATAATCGGTATATATTTCATATAATAAAATTTCTAAAAATATAAAATTTATTAATGCGATTTGAACCTTTGCTGCATTGATGTTCCTACAAATGGAGAGGGATCTATTTGGTTTGACAACTATATTTTGAGGATCTAGATTGGTAACAAATTTTGTTCCAGAAGAGATCTCTCTAGAAAAATCCTTTATATTCTCTCCCTTTTTCTTTCGCATCGAGTTAAATATAATAAGAATTTTTATGTAGAAAAAGCAAACAACTAATAAGGGAAATATATATATTATTATAACCTCTAACAAGATATACACCTTTTTAAAATTTTCTCCCAGACGATCACTTTCGCAGTGCTAGAGAATATTAAAAAATTTAAGTAAAATCGAACATAGTAATCACATGGACCTAGGGCAACACGATTAACAATTGGTGTTAGGATGTTTAGTACTGTGCTAAGCCACCAGGATATGTATATCAGTTGTTTGTTGTTTCTTTTAATATAACCATAAATCCGAAAATTATAAATTGACGTAAATCTATCAAAGGATATTAAGAATATTGATAATATGGCTTCGATATGGGAAGCATTTATCAACAGTGTAAAAAGATGGCATCCAATTAAACGCACATTACTATTCCCAGATTTCATTAAAAAATAATGAGAAACGAAAAACGTCATAAAGAGCATTAAAGATATACTCAAGTTTGCAATGAATTTGTTTGTTGAAGTTTGTAATTTCTTTGTAGTTTTAATGAGAATACAAATCATAGAATTTGAAAAAATTGTCAATATGTTTGCAATTAAAATAATCACTACATAAACGGTATTTTTAGCTTCTTCGGGACATATTTTAGCACTCATTTTCTCTAAATAGAATTAAAACATTATATAAAAAATAATTTAATTCCATTGTAATTATTATTTTATTTAGAAAAATGAACCAATTTTTGTCTTTAATTTTAACAAAAAACAGAAAAATTAATTTTTATAAATTAAAAAAATTATCCGAAGATATCTTTCTACACCCAACATTAAATATTTGGCTTATTCCAAATTCTTTTACCATTAGATGAACCCCATTATTTTTCATTTTTCTCCATAAAATACTTTAATTGTCCATTTCAACAATTATTGTTCTCTCTAATTTCAACTTTGCTTGAATTATCAATACATATAGGGCAAGCTAAAAGATATAATATATTAGGACCCCATTTTGCGGCCTTGATGTCCTAATAATCGAAACAAAAATAAACCCTTTATTTAAATTTAAAATTTAATCATTTATTTCTTGACTTTTTTAAGTACTTTTGAGATTGCTTGGAATCACTACATATTTTATCACTCTTAAAAATTGGTTAAAGATATCTATTTGGATTGTGATCGTTGAATTTTTACAGACAGATTCTTTAATTATATGTAACATGAATATATTCGATTCATTTATAGAATTTCGTGAAATGATTCCCTATCATCATTTCAATGGGTATTTTAAAGTTTTTGCCAAAAGAATGGTCAAAGTTGATTACAAATTTGAGAATAAATCGTTTCTGTGCTGTAAAAATAAGCGTGATATTAGTTAATTTTTAAAAAATGATCATTTTCAATAAGGTATTTATATCAAATAGAATTTGGAATTATTTTTTAGTCTAAAAAAGTTAAAGAAATCAATATTTTTATGCAAAGAACATGTTTTATAAATTTGATTAAAATTTTAAAAGATAATTGCATTGCTAATTTATATTTACCCATCGTGAAAAATATAAGCAATCGTAACCATGTTTAAATCAATTATTGCAATATATATATATATAT
>LDMZ01036482.1:0-10813 GCA_001455285.1 Sphaeromyxa zaharoni | reverse complement strand
ATACGATCTTTGACTTGCTCTAGGTAGAACAAAATCATGACTTTATGAATTTTCATTTCAAAATAACTAATAATTTTTAAATTTTCATATAACAAGAATTATAAATTAATCGCCTTATTTTAGATTTAGTCTATTTTTTGTGATTAAAAGCGTGATTTCTCAATATAATAATAAGTATATAGAAGTTTTAGCTTTAGGTAAATCCACTTCATAAAGTTAACCATTTTAAGGTGGTTTTGTTGATTGTAGGAATATTAAATGTTGGTACGAAAAATTATTCTGATCCATTTACTAGCAAAGCTAATATTTTTAATTTAAAAAATATATACATATTTACCGAAAATTTTCAATTACGTGAAATATTTAATGAAGTTAAGCAAACATGATTTTCCTATACACTGATTTAGTGCCCTTTTTAAAGCTCATAAGCTTAACTAAGATATATCGGCCTCTGCTTCGTTTTAAACTCAACTTTTAATTTTATTTCATAAAAACCATTTGAAAAAGTTAATCTAAGTTATTCCAAATTCAATTTTTATTCTAGATGACTGAATCTTTGCGATTTAAACAATGCTGTTTAATTTGACGCACCCCACACCTAGAATTGTGATGATCACTAGATAATTATTATAAAGTACTTGGTTTTATATTGATTTTGCAAAAAGTTTATTTTGATGTTTTTATCTTATAGTTAATAGAAATACACTGCGATTTGTAATAAATTACTTTTAATGGGTGAATATACACAAACGCTTTTAATTGATGCTACGCTGTGTTTTGTTAGAACAATATTTTGTATCAAATAATTAAAAAAAAATATGGAAAAATATCTTAATTAGATTTTGATGATGAACTGGAGTTTTGCGATTGTCATTAGACAGTGTATCGTATCACTTAACAAACAATGTAATATTAAATACACTCACAAATGAGGTTCAGAGTCTTTAATGATCTCTTTAATATTAATGTATTGTATATTTTCTGATTTTCAATTGCTTTTTTGAATCACATGCTAAGAAACTTCTATGATGAATATTTCCAATTTCGAGATAAGGACCTGTATTGAAAAATTTAGACTTATGAAACTGCGAAAATCTGGTCGAGGAGTAAGAAAAAATTTAATTTCTTATAAATAAGTCATTTGATCAGTTTGGAAGATACCTATATCGACACTAATTCTCCTTAAAGTAAAGTTATTTCATAAATTTAGTTGTTCTAAGTTAAAATCGTGTTATGAAACTACTTATATTAGGTTTATGATTAGTTTTATAGAACGAGCATCGAATTTTATTATTTTTTAATATTATATATATCTAAAAATCAATGTCTAGGTAAATCAAAATGATGGGGGGTGCTATAATATCAAACAACTCTTTCATAAGACAAAGTTGGGTGGTATTCACATTACGATGTTTTTACGATTTAAAAGTACAAATAATTATTAATCAAATTCAAAATTTGGCTTTAAATCAAAGCCAAATTTTAAGATATTTTATTTGTAGCTCTTAAACATTATAGAAGCTTAATTTATCTTGTTGTTCATACGTAGAATGTAAATTTTGATGATATTAAGGTTTGAAGACCATTTGTTATGTTATTTATGATTTTGGCTTAAAATATTATTATTATTATTAACTTGAATAAAGTTTTTATTATTAAGATATTTTTGATATTTCAGACGCTTCATTACCGAGAAAAAACTCTTTGCACTTTTAAAATAACAGATAAATCCATAGATTTATTGTGTCTTTCGGCAATATTGATTAATTGGAAAAAAACTTGCCATTAAAAGGTTATCTGCTTAGTTTTATTTAATATCGAGAAAAGTAATTATTCATTTCACTGAGATCACCTTCTTGCTTGTTTACATTTTGTGATCTGTAAAATCTGTCACTCAAATCTAAAGAATGGACTAACCGTTAAGTTTAAATTTTGAATAAAACCTATTAGGCACCTAACAGTCCCTAAAAATAGAATAAGAAAATAACCCTATAACTTCGTGTAACTGTTAAAATGTATACCTCTGTGAAAACTAATTACAAAAGATATCCCCATTTTAAGCTAATTACGTCATATTTTATCGTTTCCTCTCATCGTTATCCTTTATTTAGATATAGTTTCGAGTTTACTTAGAGCTTCCTCATTGTCTGTTTTATTTTTGTTGTGCTACCGGTAGGTTTATAATAAATTTTATCGGTTATAAAGTGTATAAATCATGTTAAAAAAATGTATACCTATACCATTTCTTGTTTTGTTACATGGAAAAAAATTTTTATTGCTAAATTTACAGTTTTATTCTTCTGTTATATTAATTTCTTAATCTAAAAAAACTTTCAATATTCGAGGATTTACGAAAGTGGAGCATTGAAACAGATATATATATATATATACATTTACTGAACATTTTAGGACTCAATTAACATTTTGAAGAGGCCTGGTTCTGTTTCTGTTAAATTAATTTTTCAATACAAAATATATTTTTTAAGTAAAAACACATTGGTTTTATACATTTTAAGGAATTAGGTAAATACCACAGTTTTTAAATAAATCATATACATGCCATTACAAACAGCCAACAATTCGATAGAGGTTAAAATTTTTTGCTAACCTCGGCTTGCAATTTTTTGCAATTACTGAGTGGTAGCCAAAAAGTGGTATCTGGAAAACTTAAAGAGGAAATGACGATAACTCGGGATTATCATTATTATAAGCTTTAATATATATTCGATCTAATATTCTGTATGTGTAAAGTACCATTAAAATAGGCCCAACGTCCACCTAACTAAGCTATTTTTTATCACAACTATGATTATGCGTACTACACGAACCCTTTTCCACAAAAAAGCCGATGGGGGATCGGTATTATGGTCCTTAAATCCTCCAGATAGTCTGTGTGGAAGTCTATTTAACCTTCTTGTAACAGTAATAAGTTAGCCCAGGCTGAGACTCGAACCCGCAACCTTCACATTACTGTCCGAAGGCCTAACCACTAGGCCATGAGCGATTAGCCAACCTATTACACTTCTCAAAGGTGTTATAATTAATACTTTAAACTCTGTTGGTTGGGGGAATTCCGAAATATATTCAGCGGACTTTCTTTGGCAATTCCCGCCATATCGCCTTTTACTCACTAAAGACTAATTATTTGTTTTATAGTTCTCATTTCTTATTTCCAGCCAATTATTTTTATGAAAGTTGCTTTTAATCCTTTTTACCATTTTTTTTGATACAGGTAAACATCGATAAGGCGCAATAGGGTCTTGGACCCAAAAAATCTATGTATTTAAAAATTGACAAATCAAATCGGTATAATGCGTAATCAGATACACCGCGGTCGAATTTTTTAGACCCCAACTAGCGCCTTATATCGATGTTTGACTGTATTTTACTTCTTAAAGGAATTCTTTTGAATATTTTTTTATTTATATATATTATCCATCGGCATAAGAGCATTTTCGATCATATTAATTTTTTGTTACGATGCTGCATAACATAAAATTATGGTCACACCATCTCATATTTTTACTAGCCTCGGTCTATTGGCATTACATAGCTCAAAATGTCGTGATATTTCTTATTATTTTCAAAGAACAAATTATCCAGATTTCTTTTTTGGAATAGTGACAATTTAACTGAAGAATGGATAAAGGAATTAAATAAATTTTATATAAATGCAGTATACGCCTCGATTATAACTTTCGGCTAACCCATATCCCTGCCTGTGGTATTCGGTAGTACGAGTTTTGCGCATTCTGTAGGTCTGCACGTCTTAAATAAATAAATTTCAAAACTTCTCCCCTGATCCCAGTGGATCCGTTCGGAGAAACCGAACTTTGAAAAAATATGTTGAACTCCTTTACAGTAGCCATCTTGACTGTTTTTTTAATTGGAACATCTTCTGAAAATTCTGAAAAGTAATCCTGAACTATCAAGTTATTCTTAGAACCTTCACGCGGCGATGGCATCTCCATTTTATCTATTGCAATTGTATGCCACGATAACCAACAAGCATGGGAATTAATTATGATTTCTTGGTCCTCAAACTTGCCTTACTACATGAAGTGTATTTCGAACTGTATGAAGGTATATCTTGGTACATACCTGACCAGAAAGCAACTGTTCTAACTTTTTCAATTGTTTTAGTGTAAGAAAGGTTACCAGCTGATTTATCATCATAACAATGTTCCAATGGTATATTAATCAGCTTTTTTGGCATTACAATAACATTTCCCTCTTTACGTTCAAGGCTGTCAGAATTTAACAGATAAAGTATTCCATCCACTCCCTTAAATTGGTTTCTAATTCTAATAAGTAAATGCCTTTTCCTACCGATATATTTTTCCCATAGATTAATAATTTTGTTGGAAGTTTTTCTAGTACAAACAAGATGTCTTTTTCTTCCCTTTGAGCAGTTTTTAATTAATCATATGAAATAATGGTAAGAGCTGTGGTCAGAAATGTAATTACTGATAAAGAACCGGCGTTTAAGTTTTCCAATACTTTCTTGTATTTAATTTCACAATCATACTCTTGAACCCGCAACATCCATGGACCAATCGATCAGCCCTTTGTTTGTTATCTAATAATCATTTTTATTTTTTTTATCACGATAAAGAAAAATTTGTAACTAATGAGATAATTTTGAAATTTTTTAGATCAAAACACAACTCAAAGACGCTCAAGAACGTATGTAGAGTATTTAGTTTTTGCAATGTTAAGATCACTACGAGATACTCTATAACATTTCAATTTTGCAGAAGCACTATACCTAAAACAAAGTTACTATCTTCGGTATGAGGTTTGAATGTCTTGGTTCGGTCAGGGTATACAAGTACAGGATATTAAAGAATTGAGTTTTTGGTTGTTTAAAAAATTCTTCACATTCCTCAATCCATACAAAATTACTTAGCATGGGATACCTCATGAAGGGGCTTTGCGACTTCTGGAAAATTTTGGATAATTTTTTTGTATTACGAAGCAAAACCTATGAATCGTTCGACATTCTTTTTTGAAATAGGAGATTGATAGTTGAGAAACTTTTGAATGTTTCTCATATCGGGTTTCATATCGTATTGCGAAAACGTGTGGGCCCAGGTTAGATACTTTTGAAACGTAACATCTTGACTTTTCAGCGTTTATTGTAAGGCCATTAGTTTTTAACATGTGAGAAACCCTTTCGAGGTCTCTTATGTGCTCTTCCTTCCACTTGGAATATATTATAGTGTCATCTAAATAAACCATTACGTTTTCCATGCCTCTTAAAAGATTGTTCATCAGACGAAGCAATGTAACTGCACCCTGTTGTACTAAGTGGGATCATTTTGAACTCTAAGAGACCAAACTCAGGGCCTCGAACAAAGGTTGATTTTTCCTTGTCAATTGGATTTATCGGGATTTACTAGTAACCGGAGTTAAAATCAATAGTCACGTAAATAGAGTAAGAACAATGTGTGGTATGCTTTTTGATACTAGAGGTAAGGATTGCATATTCTTTTTCGAAATTTCATTGGGTACTCTGTAATTTAAACAAATCTGGATATCCCTATCCTTTTTCTAACAATACATTCATCTAGGGTTTTATGCCGTCCCAGCAGTGCAGGGGGATCTGACGTGGAGAAACTTTGCATTATTTTTCATTTACTAAGGGTATTTTGTGGTATATTCTTTTGCATAAACCGGTAGTATTGATAAATAGTTCCTTATGATTAACATAAATATTTTGATAGTCCGGTTTTATGGGAATTTCATAAGTATTTTAACAAAATTTGGTATATCCCAACGCTTTCATTGTCAGCTTCAGTACTTTTACAAATTTCTATATCAAGTTCTTCTACAGATTTGTTTTTAGAATGTTTGTATTTGGCAGTGAGAAAGATATTTTGAATGTATTTACGAAATTGATACCGAATATAATACTCTTAGCGATATTTTTTTTTCATAGCTATGAAGGAAAAAACCTTTACCTGCTCCTTATGTTTTTTGAAGCGGCTCAGTAAGATGGACTTACCTCCAGCCCGCTTTCGGGTCAGGTTAGGCGCCAGCCAGAGCTTCCCAGGACTCCCGACAGGTAGTGTAGGGGTTTCACCTACTAAAACAACCCCTGTTACCTACCCTTATACTAGGACTACGCTACCTTATCAGGCCTTCGTTCTCTGGGTAGATTGCTACGGGCCTGCAATAGATTCCTGAATTCTAGGTAAACTCTTAGCGATATTATTTACGATATAAAAACGATGTATGCTATTCCGGCTTTTCCTCTCTACTGTGATCTTACTAAATCCAATAACGTTTAACGTCTCAGACTGGATTGACCAACCACATCTTCGACCTATGCAAAACTGTGTCGGAAATAAATTTTTTATGATATCAGAAGATATAATTGACACAGCAGACCCTGTATTAAGTAGTCCACTTGGAAATTTTCTGCTTATTTATGCTTTAATTTGTAACAAATTCTAAGCTTTGGTATTGAATATTTTGATCAAGCCTTTAATTTCATTATTTTTCTTGAGGCCTTTCATAAAGGAATCTTTGGCAAAATGTCCCATTTATTAATATTATAGCATCTCAAATTTCTTTTATATCACACTTTTCTAACAGTTTTTACCTTCTCAGGTAGTCTACTAGCAATTTGCTTGATGGCTAGTTTTATCATGTTTAATTTTTCCGGAATATTAACAAATTCACTTTTCTTACAGTGTCCGTGGTCGTGACATTTATGATTTCCCTGATACATTCGACATTTTTAACAGGAGTAAGTTTGGTAACAGAGTTATTGAAACTTTTTACTATAGGATCGCAAATTATGTTCTTAAGTAAATTTTTTTTCTTGTAAAAATTTAATAAAGACAGATTTTTAACAGTGTCGACCAGCTACCTTCCAAATCACAGTTAGCTATACCCATTAGAATACGGCAGAATAATATGAAAATGTTTGGTTATAGTTCTTTTTTATTTTTGTGAGTTTTTGCCTCTGAATTAATTCGTTGGCTGTGAGATTTGCCTTTAGAAGTTTTTATATTTCATTGTATGCCATCTGACTTTCATTAGTGATAAAAATACTAAGGTCTTTATCATTCAGAGCAATGGAAGAATTTTCAATTTTTCGTCTTCTTTTTCCAATTTATTAGCCTTTCCGCAATATTTGGGCTTATTCTCCCATAATACAAAAATTCTTCGTAGTAACGTTTGATGGAAGATACGTTGAAAATCATCTCTTGCTATAACGTGTAAAGTACTATAAAAATAGACCCACTGCCCACCTAACTATGCTATCTTCTTTTGCTACTATAAGTATTCGCACGGCTTCACATATCTTCCGAAATTGAAAAATTTAGACATTTGAATCTGAGAAAGAATATTGAAAGTTTCACTAAATTAATAAAATATCATCATTTGAGTTTATACTGAATTGTAATTATCCTGCGACGGATCCTTAAGGTTTTAAACCACCAAAATATATATATTTATGTTAGTGACTGAGTTCGTTCACCGTTTGTTTGCCCTTATTAATCAATGTGTTTAAACAATAAAATCGCTTTTCTTTTTTAAAAGTTATATGTTGAACCTTTGGATAAAGGTCATGCATATAACACATTGTTACCTTATTTATTCACGAGTATTAAAATAAAGAGTATTTGACAATATAACGATTTTGAAGCCTTTTGAAAAATACACTTTTTGGCTGCGAACTTTTTAATCAAATATTGATAGATATTTGGTGGTTTTAATTTATAAATTTTTTACATCATAAAAGTAAAAACATATCTCAATATATCTGTCTTGATTCAATTTTCGAGATTTACGGAACTATTCTTGAGAGGTTCACTGGAAATTGTTTTCTAAAATTGGTGTTTCAATTGGGTTCTGATCGTTAAGATGAAATTTTTTGTGATTTTTTATTTATCGCTCTGATTTTTAAAGTAACAATGTTGAACATGTACATGATGCTCCATAAATAAATAATTCCGAATATATTTGTTATGAGTGTTTTTATATAAATTCTTGGTTGTATATTGCAGAAAATTAAGAATATTATGAGTTTTTATGGATTCAAAATCGTATGATATTTTTGATCTAGTTTGAAATCAGTAAAACTTGTAGATATCGTATGTATATTGAAGTAAAAGTTCCGCCTTTTGATTTTAACACAATGAATTTTTTATTTATTTCGGTGTCAATTAAAACAAAAAACGTCGTTTAAGAAGAATACGATGACAAAAAATGAATTTATAAGCGAAACCATTGATTTAAAGATACTTACACTAATTATTCTGTAAAAATTCATTTCCCTTCTATATTTTTATCCATAATCAGTGAATGACTTTTGTTGAGAGAGCATACATTTCATGATAAATACACGAATGGGTCATTGTTAAAATATTCGTGTTGATCCGCCCTTACCTGCTCTTTGTCGGTGTATTAAACCATTATTTGCTTAAGAATTAGTTAATTCTTTTATGGTGTATGAGTGGTCGAAAGCGTAAGAGGCCTTCTAAGAGTCGTATGTTAACTAAATTAACAAGTACGATTAAATTTTACCTTCAGATTTGACTTAATAAACTTTTTTTAGGCTCTACAAATGATAATATGGATGAAAATAGCCTTAAATTTTCCGAAAATGAACAAAATTCTGAAACTAATGGTTTTAAGAATTTTGAAAGACCCAAACTTTTATATAATGTAAATGAAAACGAAGTTGTCGATATTGTTTACCAGTATCTTATGGACAGAGGATTTATGTTTTGTTTGTTTTTAATAATTTTGATTTTCAATTAGACAAAGCGCACGAAATCTCGAAAAAGAGTCCTTAGCAATTTTCCCGAATGAAATAGTACAAAAGCTCCACGACTCCATTATGTCTGGAGAGTATTTTTTGGTATTGTTTAAGTATTACAAAATAATTGACACTTATTAGGCCCTTAAATACTTTGACGACATAAGTGATTCTACTCAGGAAACAATAAAATTAGTATTATAAGTGATCGTTGATAAAATTTTGCTAGAAAGTACGATCCATTATAATTGAACAGAATATTTATGAAAAATTGGTCAATGGAGATGAAAGAAACGCTCTTCTTTGCTTAAGAGACAACTTCAAAACTTTTGTTGATGAACCTGGGGTAATTCAAAAGATTACTTGGTTATTGGTTTTATCCATCATTGAATTTTTCAGGTCTATTATTTCTGGCGATAAAGCTAAAGATCTTAAATACAGTTTTATTAAAAAAGATAAAATGATTTCTCGTAAAACTCTTTTTGCGGTCATTAATAGTTTTGTTTTTTTATGAAAATTATTCATAAAGATTTATCTCCTTGTACAGTGACTGCTGGAAGTCATCGATTGATTAACCTTTTAAATTACGGGTTAAAGTATCAGTTGGATAAATGTAATCTTCATTCTGAGAACGATTATGCCGACTGCAAAATATCATTATTAAATGATCATAATTGTAATAGGTTTTTGTTTTTATTCTTTGTTTATTTTTCGGCAGAGACGTATTACCCTCTACTGTTCACCAAAAGATATCCGTTCCCTGTGATCAAATCTGGGGAATTTCATTTAGTCCAGACGGTGAAATGTTGGCCGTTTCAACTAAAGACAGACAGCTCATTATTTATAAGGAGGATAATGTGATTTTTTAAAAATATTAATTGATTTTTCTGTAGTATAAATTCTGGGGTTTGTGGAAGCGATACAGGTTTGTGTTTGCTGCAAATTCATTTAAGTGGAGTCCTAATGGGAAATATATTTTAGCTCTTACTTCATTTAAAGGGAGTTCAGCCTATCTAATTAAAATTGAAGTAATTTTTAACCAAATGTTTATAGATTATATTAAGAACCAGGAGAATCCTACCGCGATTTCAACTTTCCTGGCTGAAACGCCGGTTACTTTAACCTGGTTTCCGGATGGTCAGAGATATGTATTTGCGGGTGCTGAGGGAACAATCTCAACATATGTTTGTCTTTGATTTAGTTATTTTTTAGCCGTTCTTATGAAACATTCGTTTATTTCCTTGCTAATAATTATATTAACACTTTTTTTGTTTTGATTGATTTATTATAAATTAGTGTATAAATGGTCAGCTCATTCGAAGAGTTCATGGATATCGAATAGATCTAATTGATGTTATAAGAGACGGAAATGCATTTATATTTTGTAACCACTTGAGAGACATTATTTTAATGGACGCATTTAATGGCGAAACCGATGTAATGTAAATTATTATTTATTAAATGATATAATGATTGTATAGATCACATCTAGATGGCGAAGTGATAAATATGTTGGTATCGAGTAATTCTGAATTTATGTTGTTAAATATTAGAGGATTTGTAAGTTAATAGCTAATTTTGAGTATCATTTTTTAGACTATTCATCTGCTTTCAATTACGGAAAAATCGATTATTATGACATACAATGTTGTACAAGAAAATAAAGCGGTAATGCAATGTTCTTTCCGACCTTTTTCTAAAGATAAAATTTTCGCCGGATGTAGTGAATGTATAAGCTTCATATATTTGTTAATAAAATGTTAGCTGGTGTTATTTATATTTGGCATATCGATAAAAAGGAACCGATTAAAGTGTTAAATATAAAAAATCCAAATGGAATGGCTGTATGCTGGTGTCCAAAGTATCAGGGAATTTTGGCAACAGGAAGTGATGAAAATGTAATTAGAATTTGGAAATCACCCTCATTTTAAGTTAATGTAACGTAAATTAGAATTCTATATGTAATGTAGTCTTTGTTAGTTTAATGTCTTTCACCGTTTATAGCGTGAAGTATAATTATCATGAAGTGTTTGAATG
>LDMZ01036463.1:0-11698 GCA_001455285.1 Sphaeromyxa zaharoni | reverse complement strand
TTTTTTTTGTTTAAAAACTGATTTTGACATGTAATGGACTGGAATTAAATTTTTCAGAGATTAAAAGCAGATTGAAAAAAATAAAAAATTCTTTGGTTTTCATTCTGATTCACGACTATTTAAATCCTTGTTTTTGGTCATTAGACTCTCAGTAAAACTTTTACGTGATTACAATAAATATAAAATTCTTGATGAAATTAATTTGGAAAATATAGAAGATCGATAATTCATGATAACCATCGAATATAACCAAAAAAAAATTAAAATATAAATTTTAGGACACGATCTTCGGCCTCACACAATGTAAATTGGTATTTTTCATAATAATTAAGAAAGATTTACCACTTCAACGTGAATAGATCGATTTTTTGTATTTCAATAAGTTTATTTTTCTTTGTTTTAAAATGTATTCCTAAATGTCCAAAACCCAAAAAGAAGGGTAAAAGTTAATCTATTATTGAATCTCTTTTCGTGACTTGCATATAAACAGGCTAATACTCTAGAACGTACCCAACCATCAAAAAAAGAAAATAAAAAGTCAATTTTATTAATTTCCAGAAGCATAAAATAGTTTTTCAATCCTTTTACAAGTAATTTGGAAGAATAAGCCTTATATCTGAAAAATGCCCCGCGGAACTATTAAAAAATAATGAAACTCGAATTTATTATTTTATTCCCACATTTTAAGGTAAAACGGAATTACTTAAGGTATATTACTTTTCCAGCTGAGGTACCCACGCGGATAACTTGCGCTCTCTTGATAGACCTCGAACAGGAACTTAGTGAGTTCTGGACGACTCCACTTCTCACTGATCCTTTTCAATATATTTTTAAGACATTTTTTATAAAATAGAGATAAAATAATGACTACCCACAACTTTTAAAGATAATAATTATATATTCCTCTTTGTCCCCCTTCGGACCTATTAAAGGCAATATGGTGGCTCGGTTCCGTTTGTAGTGTCCTTGAGACCGCACCAGTAAAATGACAAAAATATTTTAATTAGCTACCTGTGCTAAAATTAGAGTTAAATACGACGTGATCTACCGTTAGGCTCTCAAGAATAAAAATTTAAAAATATGAACTTATTCTGAGTTTACAGTGAAAGATTAACTTTACTTTTATCATAGATAATGAGAGGATATATTTGTTATACGAGGTTTGTGCATGTTTATATAATTATTGATTGACCAATACTTAATCTATCTTAATATATTTTATTCTAAAAAACCCCTTGAAATTTTTCTTTTTCATTAAAAAATTTAAATTCATAGAGAGATAAACAATATCATGATAAAAAATAATTAAATCCAAAAATAAATAGATTTTTGTGGTAACCATATAGAATGACCAAAAGTTGTGTAAAGGTTATGAGAGGTAGCGACAATTATTTTTTTTCAAAATATTTACTCTTGTGCATCTAACATATTTGTTCATTAAACTTAGCTTTCAAAATAAAATGTGCAGCTATCGCATATTTCTATAGATTTTTTCACCCTATCACTGCATTCGACTACCTGGACTATAAAATTAATTGTAAAATTTCTACATTGAATTGTATAAAATCCATGAACTACCATGAATAGTATATATTTTTTTTAAATAATAGAGAATAGCAGGTTATTAGATGCTATTAAGATTTAAATAAAAAGATATATCTAATTAAAAGTTTGATCGAAGGTCGTTTTGCAAAATCAAAATAATTTAATTGTAATATTTACAAAATTACTATAGAATAAAGATAGATAGATGACTTCAGTAGATATTATTTGCAGGAAATTACTAGGATAAATTCTTGGATTCAATACACAAGACAGCGTCGATGATATAATCCCGCTCCACTGCTATAATATTACATAAAAAAAGAACTCTCGCTCTCATATTTTTGAACGGTACACTTGTGACAACTTTTATCAATAATTTTTATTTAAATAAATCACAAATTTTTGAAGTATACAGTAATACCTCTTATTTAAACAGACTTGGAAGAAGTGTAAAAATGGAAACGGATAAAAATTTATTTCTGTAATTTAGCACTTCTGTTTCATAAAAATCTATATTTACTATAAAATATCTATCATAAATGCTTAGGTTGGCCTTTTTAAAATAATTGCTATTCACCTGGATGATAAATTTTAAATAGAATAAGGATATTTGTCTGAAATATTATTTATGGTCAACTTGCCCGTCTTAAAAAGTATTAGAATCTCAATTTTTCTTTCCAGCCGAAAATTGGAAAACTTTTTTTGGATGAAAAAATATATCTGAAGACTGTTGGTAAGTTTCTGTTAAAAAAATCTTAATCGAATAAAAACTTTTTAAACTTCTATGGCGGATAAAACAGAATTTAGCGAAAATTTTAAAATTTAAATCTTAATTTATGGCAATATTTAATTAAAATGAGAAGTTTAGTTTTAAAAAACATTTGGATTCGTCATTAGGTGTTGGTAACAAATCATTAAAACTGAAAATCCGCAAAAGCAATCTATCTTTGTTTAAGCCTCTAAAACTCCCCCTGACACTTTCCAAGCTGCTATTTTAATGCTTGAATTTCTGTTTAATATCATTTTTTTTAAAGTTGGTGTATGTTTTTAAAAAGAAAAAAGGATGATTTTATGTATTTAACTCTTTAAGGAGTGTTCTAACAATAATAGAGAATAGATTATAAGAAAAAATATATAACGACCCATGATTTGCGTTGAAATATTCACTCCTTAAAAAACGCAAAAGTATATAGAGAATTTAAAAACGATATATTTTAAGTGGATAATACTATTTTAATAAATTTTTTGGGATCACATTTTGTGATTATACAGCATTATAAAGTATTAAATTCATTACCTACATTTTTTGCATAAGTTTTAATAAAATGTACTAATCTCTAGCATACCTAGTCTATGAAAAGTTAATATTAAATTAACAAATTTTTTTAGAATTTTTGTGAGATAAGGATAGCAATATTAAATAATCTTTTTTAAACGTGCTGTATTCCCTGGGCTAGCCGCCCGTTCCACAGTGAACGGCGAAAATACTTTTAGAGGGAGCAATGCCTTTGGCCCTCGTTGTGTGTGAGGAATCTCCTTCTTGATTTGGAGACCCCATTCTTTTGCTCTGCACCACTCGAAACAACACCAGAAGATAAATAATAAAATAAATATACGGTACTCGTAAATAAGAATTTATATCTATATATCCGTTGCCGCAACCGCCAACTTCCTTATATAAACATGGTCATCTCAGATATGAGCACAACAGAACGATATATGTTATTATAAAGTTACTTCTGGATCTGATTTAAATTCCTTCAGTGAAATTTCGCATAACAAAGTGTATCCTGTTCCAAGAATTCTTTTTTCAAAATTTTATATTAAAAAACGTGGCTCATTAAAGAAAATGACATAACAATTGGATCTTTTTGGAATTTAATTACAGCAAAATAAAGTGCCAAAAACGACAACAGAATTTTCCCATATATATTTCCAGTTGCATGATTAATTTGAGAAGTTTGTATAAAATTTTTTTATTTTCATCTCATACATGAAGTAAGTTTTCTTCATCAACAGAATAAATCCATATATATATATTATTTAGTCATTATTTATAACAATTTAAAACGATATACGAATAAAGATTATTTTATGTTTTGGGAATTAGCAAGGTAGTTGTAATGCTACAGTGACAGGAAAAATGATTGATATTATGATTTATTCGGTTCACCTGATTTTGATTCTACCAATGTTTTCATGTTATTTATAAAGTAATGATTGTACAAAATATATTAAAACCGTGGGTTGACTGTTTCTAGTGATTTTAAACATTATTATAGGTGTTTGTCAATATTTTGAGAAGATTTTTATTGTAGAAGACATCACAATTTAAGGATTTTAATCAATTATCGGATTTGGGTTGAAGGTAATTACACTGAAAATAGATTTTGTGAATTAATTGTCTGAAAAAATATATTAATAGTGAAATTACTGAAATAAATTAAAACGCTTTAAAATAAAAACATATTTCCTCAAACTTAATTAATTATATAGAATTTTGGATTTAAGATTAAGGCACAAACCAAGACAATTGCGGGTGACCAATTGGAAGGAAGTAATAGCTAAAATAAACATATAAAAATTTATATCAGTTTCATTTTTCAAATTAAGGATTACAAACAATATGAATGACAACGAAAACGATTCTACACTTCCTAAGTACAGTGAGGTAGTTTCGATTAACCCATCACCACGATATTATGACAAAAATCTTAAACATAAGTACAGGTTTAATTTTTTCATCCTAACAAACCTATTAAATTCAGATTTCCGCCACCATATGAAGTTCATGAACCTAATGTAATATGGGAACGAGTAAAATGTCTGATCCGCTTTGGTATTTTAAAAAAATTATAGTTAAAAATATATTTAGGAATTTTATTTATCAGTTTTATCTTCCTTTTTAGTTACCCAGGCCTGACAATACTGATCGGTGCTACTATATATTGTAGTGAATTGACATTTCCAAAGGGGTTTTATATTGGGGCCAGTGTCCTATCGAGCCTATGATACCTGGATATCTGGTAGTGGTGGGGGGTGTCAGCATGGTGAGGAATATGTATGCCACTAAGGTTCTCTTATCAAAAAGGGCTATTGGAGACATTCACAACATTTTATCAGAGAGGGATGAAATAATCATACTGATGGACGCCACAATAATTTCATGGTTCATCATTGGCAATATATGGGTAATATACACAGCTATATTTCGAAACGATGACCCTATTTCGGAAAATTACTGTCATCCTGTAACATTTTGGTATGCATTAACCGGAATTATTATCGTTTATATTGCTTTTTTCTTATCAATCTTATTGGAACTAATAAAATCAGTAATGAGCAGTGCCACCGAAGAGCCCTGTCCCGCATACGTCGAGAGAACGCGCAGTAACTTAGATATATCAAATAATTAAATAGGAGTATTATATCATGTTCAGATAAGTATTTACTTAAATCAAGCTAGCAACGAATGATTTTACCACAAACCGCGACTTCATTGACTAATTAATCGAATATAATCGACCCAATGCGTAATAACAAAAAGGATAAATCAGAGATTTATATTGTCTAATATTCCATTGTGATAATTTACTTTTACTATCACGTTACGCAGTCAGATTCAATGTTTTATTTTGTTATTTGAATAAGTATGATTGTTATAAGGTTTACACATTTGTTCTCATTATTTAACACTTTTTCTGATAGTTTTAAGCCTTAGATGAAATTAACCAAGATTATTACTAGAATCGGATTGAATGTCTAAGTTGAGGTTTTATGACAATTTTTGTATGTAACAACGGTCTTTAATTAGTTTCGTGTGTAGTTTTATGTACTAAATTTACATTTAAATGCAATTATAGCAACTTATCGCCCGAATAGGCCAAAAGATGACCTTTGCCATACCTTAAAATGATTTTAAAATTTATTTTTTTATGTACTACGATCTGAGACGATTACTCTGATACAACTTAATACGGGGCTCAAATACCGTGCTCCCTTAAGAATAAGATCATGCTAAGGGTTTCCCTTCGGGGGATGAAGCGAAACACACCAGGGAAAAGACAGAAAGTTCCCAATTGGCAACAAAAACAATAAATGGTATACATCACGCATTCTCAACAATTTAAAAAATACATGTTAATTGATCTTATAATAATAACTCTCATGATCTAAGCCGGTTTTAGTATACAGCTTTTGCGGCTGGGTTAAGTGTTTTGATAAGCTAGTAGTTGAAGGTTTGTCAGGTTATGAGTATTGCTGAACCCTTTTTAAAGAAGAAACGAACCAACACAAGACTCAATGATTCGATTTGCACGTTAGAGCACACAAAGAAGATGAAGCTCTCGCGTATAAACACAGTTTATGACCCTTTGCAGGCAGTTAGAACCAACGTTCACAGTTCTACTTCCTTTCGACAAAACCGAAAGAAAATAGCTAACTCTAATAAAGATTCTGAACGGACCCTTTTCGATATTCTACCCTACGAAGTTGTGATAAACGTTTTAAAGTTTTTGGATAAGTCATCGATCGTGAACCTTGGAGGCACTTGCATGGCATTACATCGCTACTCCTTGAACGATGAGACGTGGAAACTCCGATGCAAGGTTGGTAATTTTTTTTTGTTTATTTTTACAATTTATTTTAACAGTTGAATAATTATTGATCGTTAAAAAATCGTTATGCTGGATAAATTTAGGTTACGACCAATTATCTACACCATACTATTCTTCGAATACGAATTACTATCAATTAAAATTCTAATTTGAATAACACCTTTTGGTTTAATCTTAAAACAACTATATCTTATGTCTTTACTTAATATATTAATCAAAAATAAACAATAATTTCGTTTTTTAAATTTGTTTAGGAAGATTTTGGTTTGATAACTAAATGGGCAGATTATTCCTATTTGGAGACGTATAAACTATTTTTTAAAAGCAAAGTTATCGCCAAATGTGAAGAAATATTTCGCCCTATTAGTCATTTAAAAACTTCGGTCATATCCTGGTACTTATTGAGTGAAGCACCCCCTCATAAGTGTTTACACTCACTGAGTTTCAACCAGATATTCAAGTTCTGGGGTGTCACAGAGGACGATATTATTAAGTACAGAGCTAGAGAAAGTTTATCACTTTAATCCCCTTAGTTTAACCCGGCTTTAGGCTCTGATTTTTTCCTGTACTACGGTCATCCCAAATGGCCCCTGATATATAACGCTGCGCTTATGAAATACGGTGGACTGGAGAACTTTCAGATGTATGTCCTTAAACGATGCTATAGAAGTAGAGATTATCTGGAGGAATTATATCGTTTATTCTGCATTACAACAAAATGTAGTAAATTCCTTGGCAGTGATTGTAGGCAGTTCAGATTTATGATTAGGACTATCCCTAAGGTGATTTTTCACTTAAGTAGTTCTTGATCAAATGCTTAGGGAAACCCTCTTATGATTAACACTTTTGCAAATTTTGCAATGATTTTTCAGAATTATGTGATTAATCGGAATAAACAACATTCCAATCCTCAATCTGTCAAGATCATTGCCCAACTATATCTCCTATCCATTGACTTTGCAAATCGACAGGTGTGTTGCTTCGTTCTTCTTATCAATCATATTAGTTGTTAAAGCACAAATTTTTCAATACAAATAGTTATGAAGTTGAAAAATTGTACAAACATGGTTGTGAATATTTTGAACGCATTTTTGGAGTTCTACATTGGCAGATTGTGAGAAATATTCCTTTTGTTTTTTCAGAAAAGACGTACGAAACATCTCGGAGTCAAGCCATATTACAGTAACATAAACAATCCAGCCTTATTGAAATAATTTAGACTTTATCTAGAAACAGGAGATTTGAATCAATTTCTTCGTTATGAAATGTATCATCGTAGAGCTAATAGGATATTTCACACATATAGCCAAAACACTCAGAAATTTATTAAACACATCATACTCTCTAACTCAGATAACCTATGCAGACCTATTAGAGTGGTTAGAACTGCTATTAAAAGATACGCAATTACTGGCAATGAAGAAGAGTTTTTCCGGGCTACGGCACACTTAAATTATCTTTTAAATAGATCACATGAATGTGCCCATATGAATTATTACCTTAATTCAAAATTTAATGCTTTTAATACCCACGAACGTAACAAAGAACGTAGTAATAGGAACAATTTTCCGTGTGTTCCTTACTATGCTTCACACCCCTTTCAAACATACCAGTTCTTGAATCCCACTCAACACTTAGTTCCGCGTGTCATGTACCACACTATGAATATTAGGAATCACTTTGCAATAGATTATCTCAACCAGTCTACTTCGTAAGCTTTTAGTAGATTGGTTTGTAATTAAAGGCTGCAAAGTTTCTATATTCATAATATTTAGTGTAATTCAAAATGTAGTCGTATAGCTAATTAGTCCGATTTTTTATTCGACGCAGAAAATATTTTTTACTTTTACTAATTTCAATTTTTCAACAGAAACAATTTTTTGGCATATTATATTACACGTAAGCCGAAATTAAGGGTAACTTTATATTAAAGCGTCATATGCGTTTGATTTTATACAACCTATTTCTAAATCAAATTCAATCTCTTTTATGTTTTATCACATAGTTGAGCTCAGGTGAGTACCCACAGTCTGAAATTGATGTGATCTAGCGATTTGGTTGAAATTTTTTATAACCTATAAAAAGGAATTAATTCAAAATGAATAATAAATTAAATTCAAACATATTTATTAATCTGATATACTTGTTACCATTTTATTTATTCAGTTGCTTTATTAAATTTGAAATTTCGATTGTATGTAGTTGTTCTAAATCTTTAAAAATTGTAAACAAATGTATTTCAATGTTTTTTGCCTTGTTTATCTGGAAATTCCTGTCTAATCATATAGATAAGTTCTAAAATAAATTCAACATGATTTTATGTTAATCCTATTTATTTATAATCTTTTTGTAAAACACAAATATTTATTGTTTTAATACCATATTATATGATTAAGGATTGTTAAATCGCTTTACTAACATTGAAATCTATTCGATTTTTATCTCTTGAATGAAAATATTTTTAATATTAAAGTATCGAAATGATTTATAAATATTTTTCTTTTTTGGAGAATTTCACTGTAGTAAATTTTTCATGTAATATACAAGAAAATTATTAAATTATTTTCTTTATTTTATGATCCCATGTAAAAAAATTAATTTTGTCCTCGATGTTTACTTTTCAGATGAGATTTAAATGGAGTGATGTGTAATTAATATTCGTTATGGGTTTTCCTTCAATACTTGCTTTTTCAGAAAAAATGATATCGGTTCTAGTATGAAATTTTTCGAATATTTGGTTCAAGATAATTAAACACGAATATTTAAAATATTCACTTGAAAATTGTTTAATGCTGACGTAAATGTAAACAAAACAAAATCAGTTATTCTGAGAAGAATATCAAATTCGAATGTGTTATACTGGCAAAGTTGCTTGAAGATTTTTAAAAATTATTTCCATATTATTAATTAATTTTAACACTTGGTTTTTTTACATAAACTAGTTCTTATGATTTTGGACGATTATACTGAATTCTTCCTAAATTTAATAGGTTAAATGGATTTTTACCTTGAGTGAAAATAACGGGAGAGTTCATACCCTTATTGACTTGCAATACTGAAGCTAATTTGTTTGACCTTAATTTAATACTTTCAGTGCCACGTGTGTTTGTCATATGATTTACTACGCTGAAAATACCCTTTAGCTGATTTAAACAAATATAATTAATAATTTTAACTTTTTTTAGGGAATTTCATCCTAACATGATGTATGATATTTAAAATTGTAAAGTTTTATTTGGAAAATTTTTAATCGTTGTATTTTTGATTAAGTAATTTTAAGTAAAAGGGTCATATTTAATTAAAATTATCAAAATAAAATTTTTATTTTTGAATTGTTTTATTTTTTAGCATATTTTAGTGGTAGAAAATTAACTTGTAAAAATTATCAAAGGAATTAACAATAGGCTTTATTTGCAACTTTTGGAATAATATGAAACAAAAATTTTTGTTTAATTATTCAATGTCAATTCAATTCGACGTTGTAGTATCTTAGTCACAAAAAACGACAAAAATCTTAAATTAAGGCTTGAACATAAGGTTCACAGGAATTGTATTAATCATTGCAATAAGATATCTTACTTTATCCTCTTAAAATAAATATTTATGGCAGAAAATGTATGTGAATTTTGCTGTTTAAAGTTTTTTCATGCAAATTGTTTGAAATTGGTCATTATAAATAGCTTAGATTTTTATACAATTCGTTATTGATAATACACGAAGAGAATTAAAAAGCTGTATTGGGTCGACCACGCGATTGAGCGTAATTTCAAAACTTTTTACTATTGATAACATGTTTAAATAATATTAGTCATTCAGTAATATAGTTTTTTTATTGAAAATAACATTAGCAGAGATAATATCATTCAAGGTATCTAAGTTTAACAGAAGAAATTAAAAGAAATGGTAGGTTATCGCAAATTAATTTACTAAGTCATAGAATAACTGTATTCTGTTGTCTCGTATTAGGAAAGTTAGATGTCAACTACAATCAGGAGACAAAATCGTTCAAAACAGTTGCAGTTTGAGGGAAATTACAGATGAATAATTAAATTTGTATCTTTAAAAATTGTTAAAAGAATAATTAATGTTAAGAAACCGAAACAACCCAAGGGACAGGCAAATACAGTGTGTTTTAAACCAGAGGTAAAGGCTACTAATTAGTTTGAATGGTTTTAGAGAACAAAAAGACGCTAAGAGTACCTTGTGTATAAGATGGTGATGTACAGCAAATGGATGCTGTTTTGTCTTAGGGCTACAAAACCAGTTGATGTGAACTACATCGTTACTGAAATTAGTGTTCATTTCATCTTTTTGATTCTACAAATAGTGAGGTCCATTCAATCAAGTCTAACATTGGAACAGTATCCATTTATATTATTGATCCTTCCAGTATCATTATTAAGAACAACGTGATAAACATGCATGTATCATATGCTGAAGGGGCCGGAAAAAATCCAAATCGAGTAACAATTGTGGATAGAAGCAAAGAAACGTTTATTTTTGTTCAAACTATACCTATAACCGCGATTTTTATCCTTTATATGTGTATGATAAAAGGTGTGAGGAGTAATTACCTCTACATAATTCTACAATCTGTGATACGAGTAAATGCATAATTTTTACTACTAGAGAATGATTGGTTTAATGCTTAACTAACGTTATTAATTTATTGATGGGATTTTTAAATTTTTTATTTCTATATTTTATCCTCGGTTTTCCCGTTCATTTGTTAGTAATGGATATTGACATACCATGTATTTATACTTTGCTTTAGAAAATATAAGAAACATTATGAAAAGTTTTGTGCAGGAAGCAATTTTTATTCGACAGAAGATGTGGTTGACCTATAAAATCAATTTTAACGCCTCTCAAACTAGTTTCTATTCAAGCTACAAGGTACGGATTACTTGTTATAACTCTATTACTGCTTTTTTCCATCGTGATCAATCATTGTGAAGAAATTTCAAAAGCCTGGAAATGCTTCAATCTATAAACCGAAAAATAATACTGAAATTAAGATAATAATCCAATTAATGCTGACGTTATTTTTATTAAACGAAGTCTAAAATTCTTTTGAATCTATGAAAAATACGCTTTTTGAAGATTTAGGCTGGTTTTAACCTATTTCAAAGAAAACCAAGCTTCTACTATTTCGTTCCTATTATGTTTTCCATCTCTTATCCTCTCGGAAATATTTCAGAAATTTAGTGGAACTAACGGAAAATTTAAACCTCAAAATTATAGCCCTAATATGTAACCCATCGCGTTTAAGAACACAGAACAGCGTAACCATCTTTCAATATGGAAATTCTTTAATTTGTTCAAAAAATAGAATACACTGCAGATAATCCAACTACCAGAGGATATAAGATTCTTCAAAAATTAAATAGAAATATGTCTTTGCGATTTCGATCGGAGATGTTGTCCTAGCTCAGATTTAAACAAGTGAAGCATACACGCAGTCGTACAAAGTGACTGTATTATATAAATATTAAAACTTGCAACGATTGAATGGATCGGGAAAAAAAATTTTTCGA
>LDMZ01036435.1:0-21868 GCA_001455285.1 Sphaeromyxa zaharoni | reverse complement strand
GGGCAAGTTTGGAGAATTATCGTTTAAATTGATTATATCTTTCGTCTTAACTTAATGCAATGTGAAAATCGTTGTTCACATCCCTTTGTTATCATAATGGCTTTCAAAACATAATTTTGGATAATATTAACGCCTGAACATTAAATTAAATTGCTGAATCTAAGCTATGTGTAGCATAATTGCTTTTTATAAATAATGAAGAGACCGTCGATATATATGTTGATTAAAGTAGTAAATAATGTGAATGCAGTGGCAAACTGTAATGTAAAGTTTTTTATATTCAAATTAACTTTTTAAACACAAACATCCTCTTTTTAACTGAAATTAAATAAATAATGATTAAATTAAACCAACAGTAATTTTTTCTATTTAAAACCTGCTACGTATTATTTCAAAAATGTTCCTGAACGGTTCTATTTCGAAGAGTTAGTAACCGTATATTACAATAAAATCATATTTAGATTTTCAATTATCTCTTTAAAAATATTGAAATCAATGGTAGAAATGCTAGTGACGTAATAAATTATTAATACTGGTCAAAAAAATTTTTTAAATATTGTTGATTTTCTTTCGAAAATTTTATATTAAATTATTCAATCTAACAGCTAAGTAAAAATTTAGATCACTTTAACATTGTACAAAGTTTTAGTGATTTTGTTAACATTGGTTCTTTTGAATAGTAGATTAACACTGATTAGTTTAATTATACGGAAGAAAGTTTATTTAAATAATCAATTATTTAAAAAATTAGTATTATCATTTAATAACACAATAAATTAATCATAAAAAAATTATTGGTTCTTTCATTCGCAAATTTAAATTATTCAATTATCCCGTGGTTTTAATAGGAAGGTATGGATAGTATAGTTATAATTGTATTGATTGCTTTTTCAGTTCCTCTTATTGGCTCTCCATTTCATGGCGTTAGACCAGATTGGAACGATGATACTGGAATTCCTAGCGCTAAACTCTGTATAGATTTCAACAAATACTGCCGTCCGGATTTTGAGATAGTGAATACACTTCTCCAAAAATTTTTAAAACACTTTTCTCACCACGAAACCAAGAAAATAGATAAAATATTCGGACGTCCAAGTTGGTATCCTAAACCACTTTATGAAATTTTCAATCATCGTGGGAACTTTTATAAATTCATGACCAATTTCTCCAAAGGTGAATTTCCTGGACTGGCATTTAACTGGATGGAGGCTGAATCTACTTGTAACAATTTACTCAGAAAAAGTAAGGAGTTGAAAGGAAAGTTTGAAGACTGCAGAGTAAAGTTGTATCTTTGTAGTATAGTCTATGATGATGATTCTTTTAGTTTAATTTAGGTATTTAATAATGGTAAACCATTTTTTAAAAAATTTTTTTACTCAATTTTTCAAAATAAAACTATCACTTGGATAATTAAACAAGTCATACAATTTATGGAATTTTTCCGTACGTATCTGCTTTAATTAAACTGAAAAAAAGAAGGTTATCATAGATGACTACAAAAACTATGCAGTCTTATATCTGAGAATGTAGAAGCTTACAACAAAACATTAGTTAACCGATTGTACAGCATAACATATAATACATTCGATTACCACTTCTGTAGGCATATTTCGAATGACAAACATTAGGCTGGTATGTATCTGATAAATTCTATTCTAGACCATCATTTGCCCTTATTTCAAGTACAATAAAAAGTATGAATGAAATAATATTGTTATCTTTTCTGTTAATTCAAATGCCTTTCGACATTCAGAAAATGCTTTAAAACATTAACTAACGGACTCTCCAGAAATATGTTTTATACAGCTAGAAGCTAAATCATTAGTATAAAATATTTTGTTAATTTAGATAGATAAGTTAGGATTTACAAAAAAGGCATACATAAAATTCGACCTCACAAGGCATTTATTAGAAAACAGTGCAAAGATGCATATCAAATAAAATATAAAATGCTATTCTCGTTTATCATATGCTATAAAAATATAAAAGATGATGTAATTAACTTTTGAAAGAATTATATAAGAATGGTTTAAACGTTCTTTTACCGCAAGTTTCTATCATAATGACAGGCGTTCCTTATTTGAAAATTTTAGTAACCAAGGACATTAATCAATAGATTGCTTGGAGCTCTATCCTACTATGCACAATAATTACTAGAAGTATTGAAAAATCAAGAATGATTATTGGTTACTTTAAATCTATTAAGGTTTTCTGAAGTTGAAAGTCTTAATCTAATCATTTTTCAAAACATCCAAAACTACTGATTTGTTTTAAGAAACATAAAAGAATTGTAAAAAATTACATTTTAAATTACGGAATCCCAATATAATATCGAAAAAATAATTACAAGTAATGCTATATGTTAAATCAATGTTAATTTCGGAAGGATCGGCAAAAACGAAACAAATCTAGGCATTAACCGCAATAATAAGAACACATCCCCTTAGATAAGATTAAAGTTACCAAGTTGTTAACAACTCGTGCTCTTAGTTTAAAAAAATTTTTAAATGTAGCTTAATATATTATTATAAGAGGGCAATATTTGGCAGGAATAATTAATGGATTCTTTCATACTTTATGATAGCTGGGTTGTACCGATAAAACATCCTTGAAAGTACAGGTACTTAACAAAATTCTAATAATAAAAACTGATATTAAGAAAAATTTGTTTGGAACAAAAGCTAAAAAATGAAATATGGCTAATTTCCAAACTTTGCGATACTTTCTTTATATTTAATATAATGTTTTTAAAAAAAGAAAACTTCACAAAATTTTCAATTAATAGATAGTGTGATTAAAATATTTCTTTGAGCATATTAGTTTTGAAAATAATTATCAATAATCGTTTATAAAAAGGAAATACTTTTTGAAAACAAACAAAAAATATTTCTTAAAAAAGTACAATATTTAATTTCATTACTTACTCACCCTTGAATCATATTATCAGTGTAATCCAAGTTATGAGCATAGGAAACAAAAAACTTAAATTTTTGGTTACTGCAGTCTTAACAAGGTCTGATTCAGATTTTATCCATTTATGGGAAAGATCTAATGGAACAATAGCTATATATAATATTCAATTTATTAGAATAAGTTATCCTAAAGAAAGTATGAATAATTTAAATTTATTATATCATAACAAAAAACCTTTGATACAGTTTTAACTAAATAAAATTCACAGAGAAAAGTTTCTGAAACCCATTACATAATTAAAAATTTAGAAAAACTGCTGCAAGATCGTTTTTCGACATCATATACAAAATTCGTAAAATGTTTTACGGAAGTGCTGGAGGTTAGTAGGTTCTAACTAATGAAAAAATATGGACTGATCATATTTTTCTCCAAAATAATAAACTACTTTATCAAACATATTGTACTTAACAGCTGAAAAATACAGAGGTAATACAGAATTATCAATCTACCAACTAACTCGTATTCCATTTGCTGAGACAAAAATAAAATAATCAATCATACCAATATTTGTAAACCCTATCATTTCTTATGAAATATCTGTCAGGGATATGAAGCCAGATGAAAGATCCAATCTTTATAAATTAATCATGCATTCTCTGAAATCACTTCATCTTGCACTTTTGAAAAAACGAAAATCCATTTTTCAAAAAATAGTATTCTATGTAAAAACACTCTGCCGTTCTCATCATGTTTCTTAACAGAACGTATAAACTATTTTTCATGTACACCAGCTGAAATTTTCTCTTCAAACCCCGTAATTCTTCTGTCACAAATTAGTAAAAATATTTTCTCCGTGGATATGATTAAAGTTTAATTTACTTACGCTCCGCAGAAACTCTTCGAAAATTTACAGTTGAAATGACCAAATTATCAGTGTAGTTTCATCCATGTAGGATTACAAATAATTTTAAAAATCTCTTTACTAAAGTGAGCGAGTATGCAGACAAAGTTATCGTGAACATGTTCATGAGAAAGTTACCCCAATGTGAAATTCTACCTTTACAATACGCTTTGTTAAGATTTTACTTTAATATCCTTCCCATTGGGTACCAGTCTTCGGCAGCTCGCTCTTGTGTTCAAAAATAGTTGATTAAAAACAAAAATTGTGGATAAATCTAAGAAAATCCCGATTATAATAGATTTTCTTTAACCCATTTATTACTAGCAGTACCTTAAAATCCTATTCTTATGTGTTCAACATTTTTTTTATTTGTTAATGATACAAGGCTTGTGAGGATATATCTATTTTTACTAGTTTTTCGAATTCGAAAAAATGCTTCTTCAAATTTAAGTAACTGTGACAAAACTTTCAGATACGACAGCTTACCCCAAAACAGGGTAGTGGACGTGATCGTATCGGCCTTGATCTACTTAGAGGGGATAAAACCAGTGTATAAATACTTTCTTTTTGGATTTAAATTTTTATTGAAAAACAGCACTATAGGTAATTTTAAAGAAAATACAAAAAGAAAGAATATTTATTGGATAATATGAGTTCTAATTCGTTTTTATATGACATAAATCCCATTTATCTCTTAAAGCGGCAAAACCGCAAATTTGTGAAAAATTTAAAAATTCTATTTTTGAATACTAAAAAACGATGTAGCGTTTTCTAAAAATTCATGATCCTTAAAATTAATAAATGAAATCAACTACCGGTTCAAATACGCAAGGTACGACCAACAGATGATAAAAAATATATGCAACTCTACTTGAGCATTCAATAGTAATTCTTCAAATAAATTAGTATAATTGGAAACAAGTAAGTGCTTGAGAGTATAGACTACATTTCTTTGATTTAACATTTTTTAGCAAAACAATTTAATAGAAGAGGTACTGATGTCATACTTCTTTCTTATACTGTCTTTTGAAATAACCATGCTGTTATTTATTTTTGATCGCTGTTATAAATCATTCGTAAATTACCAAAGCTACAAATATGTAGACAAAAAAAATAAAAATTAGTTCTGAAATATCTGAAATAGTTTGCAAGTATGATTGTTCTTCGATTCATCAATTCTAACAAAATTTGTTTTTAACTTATTATTTTTCCAATCCCTCTTTGTATTCTATTTTTAAAATTTGAATTATCGAAATATGATTTATATTAACATCGAAGAAAAATATTCCAGTGACTATTCACTCTATATCGATCAGAATATAATATCAAAAACACATTTTTTTATACAAGTAGATTACATTAATTTTTATTAAAATGTAAACACCCGGCTTATTTCGATAACAAAAATTTTATCCTTTGATTTAGACTTTTATTTTAGTAACAATCGGGCTTTTGGATTTTTGAGCCGTCACATATTGATAAACATAATATCACATTTTTCTGAAAAATCAGTAACGATTTTAGCTCAATGATGCATATTAGACATAATAATATTATGAAACCAAGGTTTATACTTTTTTCAAGATAAGAATTTAACAAAAATTATTCTGAATATCCAATCAAAACGTCACTACGTTCCAATTACCTTCCATATACGTGTGTGGATAATTCACCTGTAGAATAGAGAAAAAGTTTTTATTTTTATAACAGTATGCATTATAACGGATGTTACGGTGTTAAGATATTTTCCATCGTCAACTCATTTACCAGATATGTATATATAATTTATAACCTATTGATACATGTTTCAGAGTAACACTAAAATTTGATAATTTTTAAAATAGCTTCAAGCTGTAAAAACGCTTCGAAATGAAGTATCATAATATGAAAACTTGTTAAAACTGAAATATATTTAGCGTGCAAAATGGCAAAGATTATTTTCATATCAAAATTTTTTACAGCTCCTCAAGATCATCTTCATAAATACTATTTATAAATAAGTACTAAACGATCTAAAAAATATCACTTAAAATTCTCTATAAGCCATTTAATAGTAAGGTATGCATATATATAGTATAAAAATCTGTCAATAATTTTTTAAACTTCCTTTCAAATTTTAAACCTATCCAAAAGATCAAACAAGGTTTAGTTTTATATTACTACGGTTTGGACAGACTATATTAATAAATCTGCTTTCATTTATGAAACCAAGAATTAGTCTAGGATCTATATTGGGTTATTTTATTTTCCTTTGAATAATTTAGAAGTACAAAAGAACGGAATAAAAAATATATATGACAGATTTCTAAGAAAAAAAAAATAACTTGAGAAAATGTGATACATCTATGCTTTTATCTCTTTTGAACAGTTTCATAAATAAAATATTATTAAATTTTTTCTAAAGTTATGGATATGCATAAAGATAATGAAAAGAAAAAGAATATCGAACGAGATAAATCCTTGCAGAATAGGTTAATTGTAGGTAATTGAATTTATTTTTGGTAGAAAGCCACAAATTTAAAATATCTACAGACAAGCACTAAATCACCAAACTATAACAAAATATATATTAGGCAACATTTTTAAACTATAAAATTTTTTTGAATAATTCAATAAAATGAACCTTATCAAAGGTAAAAAGAAATGAACCGACTGTTTCATTACAATTTTGAACTATTACAACTCTAACACTTTTGTTTTAAAATCATTCTTACGGTGCTTAAAGTAAGCACGATAATAATAAACATTCAACCAAGAAAAAGATATTCAAAAGAGGCTTATAATATCGGATCACAGCAAGAGAAACCTATAAAATAATCTAGAGGTTAATATTAGTATTAAATTAGATAAATTAGTTTTGCCACTTATAACAACATATTTTCCAAAATAAAGTCCACAGAGGAAATTAACATCAAGGGAAGTGTATATAGTTTTATAGAAAAAATACAATTAAAGAGACCATATGTATAATACCTGCGGAACATTCATCCATGGCATAATAAAATTCAGACTACATTCAATAAAGTGATATAAAAATTTAATTTTACGTATTATAGTGTAAAAATGGTTTTTATAATAGCAAAATCTCACGAGAAAAAATTATTCATTTCCTCAGAATTTAAAATTTTAACGAAAAGTAACGGTGTAAATTAATATTAGACAATGCCAGATTTTCAAATAGAAATGATAAGTTTTAAATTTTTTAAAACTAGCCTCCAAAAAGTTGTCAGCAAAATAATGAAATAATGATTAAACACTGACTATATAATTTAAAAAATTTAATATACGCATCAATATTATTTTACTTTCAAGTTATTTAACATTAATTATGGAACATTACATGTTTTTCGAATATATTTTAAAGAAATTGTGATACATTTCTGCTCATAAAGGAGAAAATAAAGTTAAATATTCAATTTTTCACTTCAAATAAAAAAATATTATATTATAAAACTCTAAATTTATAATTAAAAACATAAACATATTCCAATATTAAAAATACTTCTACTTATTAAAACCTAACTTTTGATATTTTTACAAATAATTTAATAGAGATTTCCATCAAAAGATAATTAAATTTTGGGATACTAATTTCAAATTAAGTAAGTAGATTTTTAGAATATGAGATGCTAACGAGCAACCCTATAAAAACGTTATATCATAAAAAAGTGGAAAACCAAGTATAATTCAGACGCCTACCAAGCTGGCCAATTTTATATCTTTCATGTTTTCGTTTATCAGGAATCAAATACCCCACTATTTCAGTTAGTCTGAAATCATCAAAAATACCTTTCGTTAATATTTGAGCATACTTAGGGTCCAATAATACTAGAGCTCTAGATATAGCTTGGCGAATAGCACACGCTTGGCCTAGAAAGTTCATAATTTAAAAATACATGTAACCTGAGTAACCTCCACCTAAGACGTTCGCTTCGACTTCAAATTTGGTATTTTCGATTTCGTAAAATGGAGACATAACAGTTTCCCTTAAAATGATTAGTAAAATTTATCTTATATCGACCTGTTAATAAATTTTTGGAAATAATCCATATAATCTTTAGCATTAACAGTAATTCTCCCATTACCACGTTTTAGATAAATATCGGCAGTGGCTGATTTCCGATAGCCTGTTACATCAAATATAAATTGCAATACTAATTTACTTATCGCTCTTATACTCCCATCGTAACCTTTCTAAATATATTTAGATTAATTTTATAGTAAAATAAGTAATAATTTAAATTTTTATGTAGGTTATAAAGTAAAAGTCGATATGATAAAATGGTCATTAAAGTAAAAAATCGTGTATAACGTCTTACAAGGAATAATCCAAGTCTTAAACATGTATATTTACACGAGGGAAAGTTTGATATCTCACAGGATACCGATAGAGTTAAATGAATATACCAAAGATGCCTTTTTTAGATTTACATTTATTAGAAAGAAATAAAAACAACATATTAATTCTAATTATAAATTAGAATTGAATTAAACTGTTGCTAAAATTGTCTATCGCGAAGCGTAAAAAATATTTTTGTTAGCTCACTAAAAACAGGGAAAAGGCTGATACAAAAAATATCAAATTCTTCTCACGAACTTCTGTATATGTATTAAAATAACCGAGAGAATAAATATACTACCATTTCCGAATTGTAATTGACTTAATAAAAATAAAACCATGAAACAGCAATACAAAAAAAATAAATTCAGGCTTATTTAAACTTACATTACTAAAATCCTCAGACATCTGACTTTTAGAATGTTGATTATAAACATAACGTTCTCATATTTAACTTAGGAAAATCACTATAATAATTATAGATAAAATTAAAAGGGGTCGAGAAAAAGCTATTTACAAATAAGAACGGTAAAAAATAGAATATATTATAATTCTAACACGGCACGTAACTTTGAGTCTTTACTTCATAAAAATAAAGAAAACAACTGTAAATAACTATAAAATGAATAAACAAAGATCGTAATAGGCTATTTACTATTTAGTACATGTGCATGGATTTGGTACCATTTATTCTGTTCAATTTATTTGACAAATAAACAATTGTGATGTAAAATTAAATAATATTATTGCTGAGATATTTGCATTTTTGAAGACATGTTCTTTATCTCCGGATATAATGCAAGCAGGAAAACCATTTGTAAAAAATATATTACTCTCAGACATTTTTCCCTTTATTTCTAACAATCAAACGAGCTATAACTAGTTTCAACCCAAAAGCTACAAAAAACATAAAAGGTTATAAAATAATACAAAATTTATGATTTGTTACAATATATATTATGAAGAAACCAAAATCTTGTAATATAAACTCTAATTATACATTAAAATAGAAATATTAACAATTCTAATTTAATGTAGTTCGAAAAATCACAATAAAGAAATGATAAGTTACTTTTAACGAGTAAACGGTTCGTACGTAACAATGGATGGTATAGTCTTCATATCCTCTGGGGAAAAATAACTAAATATTAGAATCAAATCGATAGCGTGACCTCAGAAAGAACCACCCATTAATGTAACAGAGGCAGGATTTTGATAACTACAAAATGAACTAAAAACCTTCCATACAATTTAAAAAATTTAATTAATAACATTTTATTAATAATTCATATTTATGATAGTGTAAAAGTATAAGTAAATGTATGGAATAATCAATATATACGGAGTGAGATAAATTTTTAAAGTTAGGTTTTCATCCGTCAGCTATACTAAAGGTTATTTATTTAAGATAGACAGAAATATCACATAAATAAGCATGCCAAATAATGTAAGAATAGTGATATAGCGGAATTTTTTATAAAATGTTTTTAGCTTAATCTAATTGTTAATAACACAAAAATAGTTTCATGAAAAATTTTTAAGTGTAGTAAGAATTAAGTACCAAACAGAATGTCCTAAATAAAGATCTGAACTGACATAAAGAGTATGTTTCAACATAGTTAGCCTTTGGAGAAAAATTAAAATGTTTGAGTTTCATATAAAATATATTGGTAAATACCAAGAAACAAATACAGCCTAATATATTAAAGCAAATTTTTAAATTTCGATAAGAACTGGTACTAAGAGTTTAAATCAGAACATAAGTTTCATTCAAGTAAAATGGAATTTAATTTAAGGGTTAAATAGTACTTAGAGTATTAACTAAAATAAAATAACCATTTCGAGAAATAAATGTCTTAAAGTCTATATTAAATTTTTTCTAGTATTAAGGAATGTTGTAGTTTTAAAAGGGTTCTAAAAAAATTTTATAAGCTATTTATCAAATGAAAATAATAGATTTTATTAGATGTTACACGGGATATATTTTTTAAACACTGATACGGTTGGCCACAATTAATAAAACTTTAAACTAGCCCTTGTTCAATTAATTCCTTAATTAAAGGCAAAATTTTTACTTTAACTGTTAAACCATTTATAAACAAACGATGATAACTAATACCATCATACTATATAAAAACTTCATCTTCATAATCCTAAGACTGGAATTTATGACTACTAAAAATGTTAATCGATATCTTTGTTCTATATATTTGAACATCTTTGTAACGGAGGGGAGGGGCAAGGTTTCACTGTAGTTAACTATTCTTAATTCTAAAAAAAAATTCTATTGAAAAAGGCCTTTATGAAGTACCCTTGTTTATATACAACTTAGTTCCAACATAATAATAATCTCATTTAACAAAGATATTAATTTCATGATATTTATTAGCAAATTTATGTTCTTTTTATTCAAATTTATAACTGAAAAGAGGAAAACAACAATTTTCAGATGTTTTCAATAAATGATAATTTAAATTTGCTTTAATTTTCTTATCGTAGAATTTGAAAATACGAAATATTTGAATTTATTCTAAATAGAATTTTTCGAACCAAAAATGAAAGTCAAAGATTTTAAGATCAAAATATTAAAATAGCACTTTCCATAAAAAAAATAATTTTGTTCCACATTAATCATTAGCACCTGTGAATTTCTTCTATTTTTCAAAGCAGTTTTAATAATACAAACCAATTTAGGTAAATTGAAATCAGTGGTAAACACAAAGAAAATTCTTTTAACTTAAATCTAACCGTTTAATGAAAAAATTTGTTTCTCTGCATGAAATTTACATAATCGTCTCAAGCATTGAAATTCGTTAACGAATTTTCATGTAACATTTTTTTAAATCGATTGAAAGAATTTTAGCAAGTTTTATCGGCAATCACCTGGTTAGCTCTTGGTATTTATGAATCTAAATTTTCTCTATATGAAAAGAGCAAATATAGTTTATTTTTTCACTTGGTTATAGGGTTTAAAGTAGATTAACGCATTTGATTCAAAGCTAAGTTGATTATAAGCCAATTTATTTTAAAAAATCTATTTAATATTTCCGAGGGTTTATATATGAGAAATAAAATTATAGTTGAAATGAATCTATTTTAGCTGGTTCATTGGACCACGATCTTTAAAAATTAGTTCTATTAAACATTTCCATAAAATTTTGCCTGGGGACGGTCAATATATTTTTTATATAAATAATTAAAATACTTTTGAATAAGAAAAACTTACCTTTTCATGCACCCACGTATCTTTTAATGGTTCGGGTGTACACATGAATGAATCAATAAATTTCCTGAAGCGCATTGAATCAGGTCTTTTAACAAGAGTATTAAACAACGAAACTGCCATATAATAATCGTTTACATTAACTTTTTCAAGAAGCTTTCGCTCGAAAGATTTTCGTCCATATATCTTTTTGGTAATAATCGTCCCATCACTATAAGAATTAACTATTCAAATTAATAAAAAACGGCATTTCTTTTGTCAAATAGCCCGTGTATTGTTCGAAATTTTCAGACAACGGCAATTTATTGAGAGTCAAAATTTTCTAAAGAATGCAACCGCTGAAACAGCATGTACCATACAAAGATCAAATCATGGAACTTTGGTGACTTGGTGTAGTAGCCTGTGTAAAGTGGAACACCACCCCTGATAAGGTCGTCTAATAAACTTTAAAAAAATTTTCAACGCTCCACTTGTTTTATATACTTGATTAGAAAGTTTCTATTTTTTTTATCTTGGTATAAATTCGAAAACCTTAAGAGAAGGTCTTGCATCAACCGCAAACAAACCTGAGGGGAAAAGGTATGCCAAAGCTTCCTAGGATTTTTTTAGGTTAATTGTTGAAGATGGTAGAACCTTTATCTGACGATCATTTAGCTGTCTTCCAAACATATTTTCCAGCCATTGGATAGACGTCTCATGCATTTCCTTATCAACAGCATATTTTATAGACTTATCGTCAGGGGTACCTTTGAAAAGGATTTTTGGATATAATAAAAGAAAATATTACCACCACTTTCGAATCTTTTTGATTTGAATGCGACACTTTTTAACTCGTTGTAAAAGTTTCTGCCGAGTGGATATACTCTCCTAATCACTTTAAACGAATAGATAGAAAAATATACCCAAGGAGGGACATGTAAAAGTGGTGTTATGCAAATGCTAATAAAATCGGTATTCACCGTGTGGTAACGGGCGTCTTACTTTTCATATCATCGACTTTCTCTAATACATAGATTTTTTATGCATTTTTTTAAAAGAAAATATGGGCAAATAACTTTATCACGTTTTGAAGTTTTGGAAAGTTCAATCCTTGTCATTTGATCCGTGTTCCTTCTAATTTTTTGAGATGGCGGAGACTATCACGCAATTGAAGTGCGACCCGTATTTCAGAGGTATGATATTTTTTGTTTTTAAACCTTCTAGATAATATTCTTATTTAAAACTTATTTGAGATGTCAATAACACAAAATGTAGCATGTGATAGACAAAAAATCTTTTCTTGAACTGGGAAAATTTTGTGGTCTATTTTTATTACCTGACTGTATTGATTAGAGAAAATTTAAAGTATGAGATCTCACGTACTTTTAACATTTGCCTTTACAAAGCTCAACCAATTAAATTTTAAACTTTGAATACACTACTTGTTAACTCAAGTATTAACCCGAAATCAACTTGGAAAAATTGAAGAATCCGAACATATCGGCCTAAAAACATAAGATGTAATGCTATAAATATATTAAAAATAATGTATGGTATAAACATCCGGAGATCTATTGATTAGTTACAATAGCCTAAATAAATAACGAAAAATATTAATGGATAAGGTATCGGATGAAATTATACAAAAAATATTTTTTGTCACATTTTAATTTATCATCTTTTAGAAGAGGCAATACATATGAATCAAGCTCATGAATTGATCAAAAGTTATGATTAAGTATATCTCAGTAAATGAAAACTCTATATCAAAGATTTTATTATCACTGAATGAATACTGGTAAAAAATATTTTCATAGAACTGGGGAGTTGGTTGCCAAATTACCAAAATATTTTAGTTGGAAAAAGCAGATTTGTTTATGAGTGTTATACTTACCAAGTTTTTGAATTATTCATTCACTTATTAGTTATTCTAAAATAGCTTGAACAACGAAAGAGAATCAAAAATATTCAATTATAATGAACATTCGTAGTTAAAGACTTCATATGTAAATGAGTACATAAGAGAATATATTCGACAACAGGAGATCACTTTCTATTATGTTTATTTTAAAAAAATGAATCAAGTATCTACAAGTTACTTTTTAATTATAGGACAAATAAGATGAGAGTTTATCAAATCAGAGCAGTGTGAAGAGCGTGGAAAGTTTCTCAACAAAAAATTTTGTGAAAGTAACATTCAAGGATGGTTAAACGAAAAATATGACTGAAAATTTGTTGAAACTTCATAGAAGCGTCTTTTCAACTACTTTGAAATATATTATGAATACTTAATTGTGTAACATTAAGTAAATACATCTTGTTGCTTTAATCTTTACAAGAAGACTGGTTACGATTTGCATTATAGGCTTTGTATTAGAAATAATTGGTTCGGAAGTTTTATTCAGATACCATACTTCGATCGATGTTTTAGTATTTTTTTATAAAACGATAAATTTAGATTTCATATTTGACTAGAAGGTACTTTAAAAATCGACCTTAATTCTATCTTTATCAACGTTATTAAAAGGATTTTTGGCCCCTGAACAAATTTCGTATCATTTGAAGGCTTGCTCAGGCAAATAACCTCATTAATGATGATATGTTGCTTTGTTTGAAATTCCATAAATATTTTTGAAGTTTATTCTTCCACAGTCTAATTTTTTAAACTTATAAAACAAGAAAATCTTCATTTTCTTGAGTCACCTTATGTTCTTTTTTATTCTTAAATCCCATATATGCAGTCACTATTTACTTCCTCCATCGTTCTGAGATCTCGAAACCTTGTTGTTTAACTGTATGATCAATTATAGGTTTAAATCAGTCAAATTTAGAATTGTATTCTGAATCCTATTTCAATGCAAAAATAAGAAGGGTAAAACAATGACTTTTTGAAGTGTCATGTTCCTTGGTGCAATTGATAGGACGAAAAAATTTATCAAGTAAATAGAAGAATTCCAAAATCCGTGTTTGAATTTCAAGAAGTATAGGTATTCTAAAATTCATGACAACTCTAAAAAATTTTAAGTTATTCTAACACTGACTGTGTTGACTAAAGAAGCCTTTGAAGCCATAAAAAAGTTTTGCTTTAGATTTAATGGAAACCTTCGATTTTAGTCCAATTGCGGTTTCGTTGCGTGTTCCCAACATAATTTATAGAAAAAATTGAAGTTTTATTTAATTTTTACTCTATTCTATATTATATAATTATAATATGATTTATATTAAAATACTTTTAAATTTTTATACAAACATTGTAGGATACGGAACATTTATGATACAAGAAAGCAACGGACACTTATCGTTAATGAATTAGCATAGGATTTGTATTTGATTTGTCGAGCTTAATGAGCTTTAAAAAATCGATTTTTGGTCGACTTAATTTAAAATTATGGAGATTTTAAAGATGGAGATACTATTAAGTAGGAAAATTTACTACCTAAAAAGTATTGCTAGCACTGATGCTCATGATGAATGTGAATCAAATTTTAACAAAAATAAAAAATCATGTGTGTATTTCATGAGAAATGTAGAAACTTTTAATTTTTTTCTAAATTTATATGTTTTAATGCTTCGATGAAAATAAATTTTAAAAAGAAAAATCATATAACAAAAATATGTAAAACGGTTTCTTCATTCATTAGGCCCTCATGATTGGCTTTATTTTATGGTATTAGATAGACTTTTGTTTCCTCTGCTGTTTCGAATTTGAGTTCCACGGATAAAAAGTTGTTTACACGGGACTTAAATTGATAAAGCTTTTTGATACAATAGGCAAACAACCATGTTTTTACCTGACAGTTATGATTTGAAATCGATTATTGGTTTGTTTGTTTGTTTTTACTGGATACCATGGACTGTTCTGCTCACGGGAGTGTTAGAAATGGATCGAAGGTTTTGAAGTATATCCTTCTAAAAAATATATTACATACAAAAATTTAAAGCTAATCAGAAATTTGATACATCGATCAAAAATTCAAAAGAAAGCCCGTCCGGGAAGTTTATAAATTTTGAAACAGAAACAGCGCCATAAGAGAAGATTTCATGAAAGTTCAAATTTTCCAAAGAGTACTTTTATAGATGAACTAATGATATTTGATTAATATATTCATCTAAAAAAAATTGTTAGTTTGAAATTATATACTGGTAAACCAGAATATCTCACTCCAATGTTTGATTTGACAAGACGAGTTGTGTTGGGATTCAGAGATCTAGATTAAAGATACCTCTATATAGGTTTCTATCTCTCAAAATTTAAACACTTAAATTGATAAACAAAAACCAAAGGAAAATTTCAAATATATAAAATGGGAGACATCATAATGTATTGTGCACACTGCAATAATTAAAATTTAGCGAACACAAAAAAATTTGTTTAGAGCGTCTCTCATGGAAAAAAGTGAAAAGTAATTTTAGGTCTAAAAAAATATATATACATAACTATAAGCTCTCCTTTTATCATTTAAATGTAAAAAAATTAAACTATGTGGATCCTGTGATTGATTCTTGTTTTCAGTACAGTATTCACATCAACGTAAAAAATGATATTTAAATATATTTATGAATGTAATTTACCTGAAAAACTGACAACAATTGGTAGATTTTTAAACTTTTATTGTTGTTATAATCAATTTAATGAAGTATACATGAAATACATGTGAGTATAAACGTTAAAAGGCTAAAACTCTATGCAAAAATTCTTATAGAAGATCATAACGTACATCATTAGAATTTGTTATGTGGGCAGATGAATACGTAAAGATACGGGACAATATGTATGTGGCCAGTGTAATGACTGCATTTTAGTAATTAATCTACTAATAAATAGTTAATATTTATCAGTATGCAACACCGAGAAAAAAATTGAGGAAGTACCATATATTCTCTAATAATCATGAAATATACAAAAACACTATTATTGAAGGTTATTGGTGTTTGTTTAGTATTATTATTAGTTTTTTACTTTGCAAAATTTAAATATCGCCTAAATGTCTTGTTACTCAACATTTTAATCAAAAAAATCAAAAGGAAAACCAAGATGAGATGTTCAAAGCTATTACCAAAAATAAAAACCATCTACCATATCAGAAACGTTTTCTAAGGAGATACTATTCTCAAGTGGATAATAGTAGGTTAGAATTACTGAAATAATTGAACTACTTCAAAAATATATTTTTAAGGCTTAATTTTCACACAAATTCTTATTAAATTTTTGACAACATTCCATTCTTATTAACAAATTCTGTCTTTAATAGAACAACATTTTTGTGTAGATGATATGATTTATTTACAAGCACTGCGTGAAATTTAAAAAGCAGTTTTCGTCCAGGTGTATTTTTGTTATTCATTCAACATTTTTGTTTCCATCCTTTATAGTTAATACCATAAACTTAGATTCTTAGTAATGTTGTGCTACATCAGGTACCTTTATTATATTCTGATTGTTTTCTGAATGAATTCATTTAAATTTACTTTTCATGATGATACTGCTTACGGAAATATTTATTTAAAAATATAATTTCAATATAAAAATAATCTTAATTTTAAGTTCAATAGTGTTTTAAAAAATATAGCTATATAATTGATGAATAGAAAGCATGTGATGCTATTCCACACATATTTCCCTTATTTCTGGCAATATTAATATATCCTTTGTTACCCCAGCCGGAACCCCAACTAGATATTAATAAAATTTATTTAAATAACCTGTTTTTCACAATGTAATAGTCGGAAGGACTACCACCGATTCCAACAACCAGAACTGCATGGTTAACGTTTTTTGCTGTGCAATCAGGATTGTCATAAATTCCATCCTTGTAATGTTGAAAATCTCTATGAGAAGCGTCGATCGATACTGATATTGGCCCTTTTTCAAGCAACGCCTTAACAAGGTTATCCTCTTGGATTGGTGATACTCTGGAATAACTTTCTACCCGGAAGATTATTAGGGATTCATTGTACTGACATATTTGCTTAAAAGTTATTAATTACTTTGGTTAAAATAATTTTACATCTTTTGCCTTGTATGGATAGTCAGTAGATAACATGACCCCCTTCTCTTGAAAATATCTGAAAGCCCCACCTGGCCAGCCACCTTTGCATCCATAAGCACCATATTTGTCACAATCAACCAGTTGTTGCTCACTTATTGATACATTCTTCCTAAACTTTAACAGATACTGTGATTCAAGGCATCCCGTCTTTCAATATTAAAGCTAAAAAAAATATACCACGCTGAATGCCCAACAAGATCCACAAGCACCTTGATTTTTGATCGGACTAACAGCTCCCTGCTCTCTGTAATCAAAGTCAATTACGTTTTGCCCAGCTTCATTTCTCTCATTTTTAATATACTCACTAATGTCATCAACATGAATCCGGCACAATCTTTCTCTATATTCCTCATTTGTCTATATCAATAAGATATTGCGATAGTAAAAATAACTAAATGTCCAAATTGATTGATACCTAACTTGTAACTCAAATTCTTTTTATTAACTTCTTGTATATATTGTTTATTCGACTGAAATATTAAAAATCTTTTAAAGTATTCCTCTTTGTTAAACTTGAGATTGTAAAGGGAAAGATATTCATTCCATTCATTTAAATTGTAGTGCTCGTACCTTCTATATGCATCAATTAACTTCGAAGCAGAAGGAATAAGTATCAAATAAAGTGCTAAACTACCCTTTAACAGGAACATAGTTAATCCAGTCACAATTAGTGTAAATACCTTACATATAACTGAATTGGCTTGAGAGATTTTCGATAAATCAAAGATAAAAACCCAGGGTTATACAGCAGTAAATTTTATTCAACAAAACTTTTTACAAATTGGTATACGTATTTATGAGAAAAATTTATACAATTTTATATTTTAATGAAATATTAATCTGATTATTAAATAGGAAATAATTCATGTAATATGCTTATAATTTATATATTTTTTATCGAAGGAAAATATCAGCATTTCTCATTAATCAGTCTATTTGATGCTACGAAGCTATAGGCACTAAAACAACAACAATTAAGATCTAGAATATTTATTTCGATACACATATAAAGGATATGCTATTTTCTAAGTTATTGTTTTTTTAAAAATCTTTTTAAGTTTTTAAAGGTTTTGTATTATAATTCGGAATTGAGATAGTTTATCCAGAATAGATAATAGCTTTTTATTCCTTATGTAGAAGATCAACAAAAAAATTTTAAATATTTTGATGGAAATAAATTATGAAGCATTAACCATAATATTTTGATTTACAGGATTTTATTCATCGAAAATGGCTCTAAAATAATAAGAAAATCAATCTACAATCTGGATTTGGTTGTTCATTAAGGATTTTAATTAAACCATATAAAAATAACATATCGGATATAAATGCATTATATTGAGGTTTAGATAAGTATATTTTTTCCAAAGACACTTTCTTTCATTTTTTTTATCTCCCAAATTCCTTTCACTTGTGCGTAAAAGAAACAGTTGATTTATATCAAAGCTAATTAAGTATTTCATTTATCTGCTTGATGGTTGTTATGTCAAACAAGCAATTTTTCGACCTTTTGTCAGATTTTTTATAAGTTATTTACATTTTACAGTCCTTATCTCCATTAATTGTTGGCTTTATCTCAATAACTTTAATTAGAGACAAAATATATTCAATATTTACAAATGAATTTTAACTTCGCTAAACTTTGCCATGAAATTGGAGAAGAAAACCTAATTTTTTTTCCAAATCCATTTTTGCCTCTCTTATTCTGAATAAATTATGAGGCATTAATCTGTGTGATTTAGATATTTCCACTCATTAAGTGATAACTACACAAATGGTTATCAAAATAATAAGCCTTTTTCTTTTATAAGATACGGGAAATATGCCATAATTTGTAAAGTCGATCATTAAATAATTAAGGGTGTAATAAACTAAATATCTGGCAATTGAATTATCTTCAACCACGAAATTTTGTCTTAATTTAATTAAATATTTGCATCAGAAATCCCAAATGCACCTTTAAAATTGAATACTTCGACAATATCTAAGGGTTTGTTGCCTAAATTGCTAGTGATTTCCAGCAAGATGTATTTAGATTACTGGCTGTGGATAATTGATAGAGGTATGATTTATGTTGAGTCGCTTCTTAGATTTTAATATTAATAATTTGGCAATAATGTTTAAATGATTTAAATCATGAGGATGATATCATTTTAGATAAGACATGTAGATTAGACCTTATAAATTTAAATTTACAAGTTAATATGATTATATTTTTAAGAAAAAATTCTTTGAATTCCACATTAATAATAGTAATATTAGATAAAGATTAAATATTTCACTGACAAAAGTCAATTTAGCAATTTTTTCGCCTTTGAAGTGTAGTTGATGATCTGTGTACTGATCTGATGAATAATATATTAAATTGCTCTCTGGTTACTATCCAGGTTTGGCATGTAGGATTGAGAGACTCTTGTCTAACAGAAACATTTAAGAATGTTATGTTTTTGTTATAAAAAATGAAAAAGTGTCAATCTTAAATGTTTTAATATATTATGACAAAAAAATATCCTGTGGCTTTCACTCAAAATGATATATAGAAAATTCACCAAATGGGAAAACCGATGGAATATAAATTTTTCATAGCTTCTGAAATTTATTTTTGGGGCCTATCATTGACAAAGACCTATCAATTTTATGTGATAGTATTTTTGATAAAAATATTTTTTCCTGCAAACAATTTCTTCGTGAATTCATATAAACTACTAACCTTTCCTTGATCAAAAGCAATTTGATTATATTTTTCAAGTACATAAATATGACTAATAATATTTGTGTAACAGAACTATCAGTATTTTAATCGTTGATAAATCAAATATACTGTTTTTTACATACATTTGGTAAAATTTTTCCTTTTATCGATAGTTTGACTATTTTTAAAGTTATACGACCCTATAATTTCTTGCATTAATAACCTTTAACGACTTTTGCTATCAGAAATTCCAATCTTACATATATAGAATAAATGTTAACAAAATGGATAGGAATATAATATATCTTTAAATAAGCAGCAATTTTAGTGTCAAAATTACCGGATCTGTTTTAATAGGTAGGATTTTAAAGTCTTGAACAAAAAATGAATTTTCTACCCTAGATTTAATAAATTCAAAATTTTTATGCTTTTTTATAAGAAGTTACATTTTTTATCATTTCATAAAGTTATTTATAGGTATTAAAATAGCTTAAGTGTTTTTTTTTATATATTTGGCATGGAAATACATAAATTCTTCAGGAATATTTTTGTGAAAGAATCAATTATATCATGTTTGCTCATTGTTTGAAACAGTATTTTATCCCTTTTTATATATCACAAAAGAAATTTAATTAAATTAATAATAATTGATGAATTATCGTTTTCGTGATTGGAAAATCTACGTCATTTGAGTCGATCATCCTGTGAATTCAAAATAAAATAAATATTTTGTGTACTGCATTACCTAGAACTCTATTAAATTGCTTAATCATTTTTGAACGCTGTTGATTTAAAAGCATGACGGTTTTTTAGAGTTTTATGCCGTTATTATAGCCGATATAATATAATATTTGGATGCACTGATTGGTTATTCAAATTTCAGTTTGAGCTTAAAAAATATGGTATTTGTGAATTCTGCAGATTTTTTGGTTGTTGTTTGAAGTTTAAAGTAGATTTAATATTTTATCTAAATATATAGAGTAGATGAAATGTTTCTTTCTCTCTATTCCATGTCGGGCCATGTAGCGACAAATAAATCCTACAATGGAAAGATTAATTAGCGAATTTATTTGTAAAGTCGTGGAAACATTAACCAAAATTCAATTGTGACTTCGCCACTTCAAAAAATAGGAAGTAAGTAAAAAGAGTTGTTAGATTAACGCAGGAAATACGAAAATTAACTCCAGAAATTGATGCTAAATGTTAAGTTGAATATATATATATTTCAGCTTACGTTTTTGCTGTTTCAATTAATCTTAATGCCGTTTTATTAGTTTGGAATAACCTAGAAATAAACAAGAAATTTTTCATATCCAGAGGCCTAAAATTAAATCTGCAGCTGTATCTGAAAAAAATGATTTTTTTCAATTAATCTGAACGCTAGAGTTATGAAAAATTCTATTAATTCTTAAAGTTTGATCTCATATTAAATAAAGGATATAATCATTTTTTATGTATTAGGTAAATTATTTTAAAATTATAAATTTAAAGGATAATAAGGTCAAGTAAATTTTCATTGCTTATTTCTGAGTAAATTAGTCATAATAGTCACGATTAAGAATCTGCTAAAAACAGAATTTTTTTTAGTAGTTTATAGCATTAATAAAATCTTTTTTCTTTCAAGAGTTTATTAAAATATTATTAAATATAAAAAATTTAGAGCTGATGATACAGATCGATTTTTGGATAGCATTAGATGGAACAAACAAGAACCCTTATAGCTACTGATGATGATTAAGACTATAGCAATAATGTATAGATTAATACAGTT
>LDMZ01036411.1:0-10037 GCA_001455285.1 Sphaeromyxa zaharoni | reverse complement strand
AAAAAAATAAATAGTAAATACACAGACCGATTTATTCCATAGTATTTTTGATTTTTTTTGAACGAATAATTACGTTTAATCGATTTTGTACTTTTAATGTCCTTCTATGACACGTGAGTACAACTTGTAGAGGTACAATCATGGTAAAAGCATCGTTCAGGAAATTTTTAGAAAAATTTTATTTATCTTATTTGTAAATACCTCATTCAAAAAGTGTATTCCATGGTAAAAATGATTATTTTTTACATTTTTATCCGGATTTGTATCTTAATTTTTTAGGATAACTAAACATAATGGTGAAAAAAACTTACATTTTATAAATTTAGCCTTTTTTATTAAAGAAATTGTTCATCAATAAGATTATGTGCTTTTATATAAGTTTCTATATGGCCATACTATGATGTTAGCTTGTTTACTATAATCTTGTTGTTATATATATTACTGAAGTAAACTCATTTGTAAATTAAAAAGCTTAAAAAATTCTAATTTAAGTCTTTAGTTTCTATTCTGGATGATTACCAGAAACAAAATTTCTTTATTCCACGTATTGTATTAGTGCAAAACACAGTAAGAATAATTTTTTCGTCAAATAAAATGAATTTTTTGTTGAATTTAGTAATCTAGTAAGATATATTGGTTACAAAATTATCCCTACATAATCGCAGCGGCTTATCATACCACAGTTTAGATTTTCTGATATATTAATACTGAGATTGAAACTATTTTTGACAATTATATGTTCCAATTGAAATTATTGGGGAAAAATAAGTTTTGACACATTGATTGGTTAATTGTACAATACCCAAAAGGTTCGTATATAATCTCGATCTCTTGATGCTTAACACATAGCGTTCAGAAGTGCGGTGCTCACGCCTGGCTATGGCCCTCTTACAAGCTCTCACAAGAATCAAGAACTTTCTAGTATATGGAGGAAGATTTAGTTAACTTCTGGAATATTCATCATTTTTTTAAAATTTGTAACCAAAAATACTGTAATAATATTGATAACCTTACATTGTAGGCATATTCAAAACTCAGAGTTGGTGGTTCATATACAATCGAATCTAGTTTGAATCTAAAATTTTTTTGAATAGTTCATTTTTGACTCAATAGAATAAATTAACGCATGTGTTCCATTTTTTAGAGAATCTAAAGGAAAAAATATTTTCATATTAGCATCTGTATATAATTACTAATAATAGCATCGTGGCCGGTATTTGATGAAAATGATGGAAATTTTTAACCCTATTTTTGCTAAAAAATGACAGTACCTAAAATCGATATAAGCGGGACTTAAACCTCATGAAACCCTTTAGCTAATATAGGTTTTTGTTTATTTAATTTAATAGAAACAAAATCATACTCTTCTTATGTGTTAATAATAATTTTCTAATACATATTCGCCTACTTAGTAAGTAGTTCATGATCGAACATGAATAAAAAGCTAAGAAAGGTTTAATTTTAAATGTATAATATATTTTTATTAAAAAATTATTTATTATAACGTAATGTTTATTTTATTTCTAATAAAATAAATGAAACCCATTTTTCCTCCTGTCAATGAAATTTCGGTTCACCGAAATGTCTTTTTGTTTAAAGTTTTTTCTACATCCATCTCCAAAAGATTTTAACAATATTTTATAAAGTGCAAATTTTGATGTGGCACTATTTTTTTAAAAATTTTTAATTAAATATCAATCTGTAAAAGTGAAGTTCGATTTTTTTTACTTGATAAAATACCAATCAACTCAATATCTAAACATAACATCAAAGCTTATCAAGCTATTAACTTAAGATCAGAACATTAAGTTTTTACATATTTAGGTTTATAAAGTTTTGGATAATTGAATATTCATAGTACATAACTGATTAATATTTCAAGTAAGCTTTAAAAAATATTTCGTAAAATGTGATTCAAGTGTAATTGTTTGGTTTGATTTTTGTTATTTATCATATTCATTTTACTTTGTTTTAAGTAAAGGGCGCTTGATTTTGTTACGGCGGTAATTTCTATTATGAATTTGGTTAGATATTTGTTTATTATAAGCTAAAGACTTATATAATGACTGTAAACTGTATCTTATTTATTTTTAAGGTTTGGCTTTTGATATATAAACTATGGAAAATAACTTTAATGGTTGATAAAAACTAAAGTTTATTTCGTCTGATACATATCTTTTCTAAAAAATTATATTTTTATAAAAACATCGGTTTATTTGTTGCTTTTACTTTCTAATTTGATTTTCAATATTTTTAGAGGTCACTTTATAGAACTTCGTAAGGGGCTTATTAATGTATCTCCTATTGGTCGAAGTTGTTCTCTTGAAGAAAGATTGGCTTTTAAAGAACTTGATAATGTTTCATTCTTTGATTAATTAACGATTGAATTTTAGGAAACGAATATTAGGAAGACTATGGTGAAGGTTTTAACTGATAAATTTGCAAGCTATGGATTGGATTTTGCGATTGGAGGACAAATCAGTGTTGACTGCTATCCTACGGGCTGGGATAAAACTATTTGTCTAGAACATATTCCTGCTGAAGAATATGACGAAATAGTCTTTTATGGAGATAGATGTTATCCTGTAAGTGTGTGTTTTATATTTTTAAAATGAACGAAAACTTAATTTTATTTTTCATGTTTTTAATAATAAATTCTTGCTATGTTTCAACCAATGTTTTACTTGATTTGGATTTAATTTTTTTTATATTTTTATAATAACCGTTCAATGTTTCAAAACAACGGTTCTAATGCAGCCTTATTTTCTTATGAATCGCCGACTTTCCACATCTAAGATTGATTCAAGTATAAATTTTAAAATAATCAAATCACATGAAACTTTTTTTATTTAACACTTTAACCTCATCTCTGAGATTTGATGTTATAGGCTTCAGCAACTAGCATAATGAGAATATGCTGTAAGAACCACAACTGTATGATTAAGTTTTAAGCTCGAAGTATAATCCTAAGAACGGTATATATATCATTATACCTGATTTCGAACACAAATTATGATTATGAAGTAATATATAGGTTTTAACTTTTTCTGAAATTTAGGTAAAATAGTACATACGGGGTTCTCGATGCGGTTAAAGTGTTAAATCTACCACCAAACGTTATACATCAGACGGTGGTTGATAAAGTCTCGACTTATTTTCCATAATTTTTTTAATATATTTTTTCTATTTCCTATTAATTTATGTAATATGGTCATTTATCCAAGGTTATGTGTTTTTGTTCGGATGAATCACTATATTTTTTGGGGTTTTCATGCAGTTAAAGTACACTAAACATGATATTTAAAATTATCTCTTTCTATACTTTTATTATTTGACAGACTGTCCTGTGTATATATTTCGATTATTCAAGAAAGTAAATGATTTTAATTCAAGAATTATTAGGATTCTTAAAAACGAAATCATTCCATTTATTAAATTAAAATCAATGTACCAATATTTGTTTTCAATCCACAGTCTAAATATTGCCGTATTTATGTTTCGGTCATTATCAAAACTGATAATTTCTCAGAAACAACCATTTTTATAATCGAAGGACACAAATATCTTAGTGAATTACATGAAAAAAAATAATTCTAAATATATGTCAGGAAAGGATCTTTTAGTGCCATTTTATGGAATACTTCAGTGTTAAAGTGATGATTTACCTTGATATGATGTTACCATAAAATATTTACGTTGATCTGCTCTTAATATTTTTGAAATCTTGCTATTCTCACAAATAACATTATAGACCTTTCTAATATTGTTTCATTTATATTATATTTATATCAAAACGCTTTAACTTTAATTATATTTCTAAAGGGAAATGCAGAGGAAACCTCTAATCATTTCTTTTTTAATTTAGTACCATTCATATGTCAAAAATAATTTCATGTTTTTATAACTATTCTAACAAAATTTTAATTTTACGTTTCACGTCCTGCTACCTTAAAGTCAAGCTTATTTAAAATAATTTATTTTAATATTATAAAAGAAATTATTGATTTATATATTTTTAAGGGAGGAAACGACTATAAGCTCTATATTCACCCACGTATAATCGGAAAAATTACCTCAGGACCAGAAGAAACAATTAGACTAGTAAATGAAATTATAACATAAAATAATCTAGTCATGTACGTGTGGTATTAGTGATACGACAAAGTCACCTAATGTTCTAATTACCCTTCTCATTAAATTAGGTTGTTGCTCCGGATTATTTTGATCCCCGTTGAAGGCACCCTATATAAATATCAATTTAACAAATCAATGGAGTTACGAATCTATTTCTGAAAGCGGCAAAGATTATTTCCAACACACGGTTATTTAAATTAAGGTACATACGCATAAAAAGACCCAGTATGAGCATCAGACAAGCCAACATGGGAAACAAAGAATAAAATATCATGAAGTCACTGAATACATAAAACTCGAGTAGGAAGAGAACAATAGCAGTAAATAAACACACCTGGATTATTTTAAGCTCAATATTTCTAAGCGGAAATATATTCCAATTTAGTCTCTCATTTCGTGGTTCCGGTAGTAGTTCATCGGGTGGCGCCACGTAAGGTTGCTGTGCATCCTCTGTCATATTCAGATTAAACGTGAGTTTATTTAATAAATGATTTTCAGCATGTAATTCCGGGACTTTCCAAACTGAATTAACAAATTTACACAAGTTCTGCAAGTGGTTTTTGTATTTCAACTTTTCTTCAATGAGAAAATTCCTAAAAAGTTTAGTTTCAATATTAAAATAAAATATAGAAACGAAAAAAGATTAGGAAATATTCAGAAGAATTTTGTAACTTTTAACAATGTTAAAGTTTTTATTTAAATATAAATGATGAAATTTTTCCTATCTCAGACGAATGATAGTATGTGCAGTTATTCTAACGGATAGCATAAAAACTAATAATAAATCGAAGTAAAAGAAACTGCAAGTATATAGATCCTAAAGGGATTTTAAAATAAGTTTAATTCGTAACAGGCACAGAATACATATGTACAAGAAAATGATAAGATTCGCAAATAAAACACTACAAGAATTATCTGAGAGGTCTTTTTGACTAAAATCGTTAAAAACGTCAATTTAAAGGCAATATTAAACTTGAATATTAGTTTAACTAGTCTTTCGATAAAATTGGTCCGGTTCTTCAAGGTCCATAATGCTTCAGTGGTAAACTAGAAGCCAACAAGATTTAGAGTCCTAACTGTCAAATGGAACTAGTAGCAATTTAAGGTGTCTATGACTAACGAATTTAAGCTAGCAATTGTCATTACATATTTATACTGTCAATCTACAGTAAAAACTGAGTTTAATGAACTATTAAAATTGGCATAGAAAAAATCTTTGAAATCATCTTTTACAGTAACTGATAATTGAATTTTATATTCTTGAAATCTCATTAATTACATGTGGCAGTATTACATTTAAAAATAATAAAAGAATTTGTTTTAAAGTACAAAAATTTAAATAACTTAGATAAAACCGTATAGTATTTCCTCAATGTTCAATATAATAGAACATTCATGTTATTTAAAATATAATAATAAGCCCAATTTATACTTGTTTCCGACCGATGAAATTAATTTTATTTACGAAGAAAATATTCGGAATGAGTTGCTAAATAATATTTGACATTTTATGCATGACAATCGAAGAAACATCTTTATGATTTTTATTACTGGAGAAATCATGCACCACAAGGATTCACTATTAGTAGTAATAAGAGAAATAGATAAAATTAAAATGGTTTACAGAATTTTTATATGAAAATATTTATTATTATACATAGAATGTGAAGCACTGTGAAACAACCCCGAATGCCACCCTACTATTAATATTACATTAAATTTCTTATCAAATAAGATATATTTTATAATTAATCCAAAAATATTAAAAATCATTTAATAATCTATTTTTTATAGCTATTAGTAAAGGGAAAGTATTTTGTTTTTAACAGTATTTAATATTGCAAGAATATATAGTCACCAAAAGATTTTTACACCCATAGACTCAATGTATTTATTTTTTAAATTCCTACTTATGTAAATATAACCATTTTATTATTATTTATCATGTTAAGGTTTCAATGCATTCAAAATAAAAGGCCCTAACAAAAGTCAATTAAATAGCTTATATTAATAAAGGATACTTATTTCATGCAGAAAAAGTCCCAATCATTCCAAAAAATTGGGAAAATAAAGGTGCCTTATTAATGAATACGCGCAACAAGGTGAATTATCAATACACAGGGGTTTAAAATAAAATAACACCTTTTTGAATTTTTTAACATTTAAATGCGACGATTGTCTATTTGGTTAACAAGATTCCAAAAGTTTCGGTAATAGCCTCATAAATTGGAGATACCTTCAATAGAATTCTTATATTTTCCTTCAATTGTTAAGTTGTGTCTGCCTTCGACCTCATAGCATTAAGCTGGCTTTTAATGAACGAAAATACATCCTCTATCGGGTTGAGGTCGGGTGAATAGGGTGGAAGGTACATCACCCAGACATTGAGGGACTCAAGAAAATCTTTGATTTCAGAACAGTGAGGAAATCTCACGTTATCAATCACAAGCACAGTATTCTTATGAAAAACATTTTTTACGCTACATCTTTCAAAAATCACCAAAATTGTAAAAAAAGATATTTAAAGGCCCAATGTCCTTCCTTAAAGAGTTTCACAACGGTGTAATTCACGCTTTCTAATTCTTGTTTTTGCGTTTTCAATATTGCAAATTTTGACACGAATTCGCCCTCCACAAAGGTCAGACCCAAAAATTCATATGCTATTGAAAAATCGCAAATCGTAGCCAATTGCTATTCACCAAGAATTTTCGAATTCAAGTGAAATATCAGAACATCCCATTAAACTATTTTCCCTAATTTTCTTTGGAATATTTTAAGCGTTTGATTACATTTATTAAAAATATAACAGGTCTTTTCATATTTAAAAATTCGTTTTCAATTATTCGAAACTCCTATATTATTATGAGTTTAACGTTTTCCGGGTCCAATTCCCTCCCTTAGTAGGAGTTACACGTATTTCAAACGTAACAGCTCACATATTGCAAAAGTTTTCAACTTAAGGAAGTATCCATTTAATTTCTACAAACATAGATTTTTTATTACAAGATTTAGTGTAACCATGATCTTCAATAAGGATTAAATCAATTGATAACAAAATTTGATATAGTTAGATGAATGTAGCTTAATTGAGGGTACGGATGGCTGAACCCCCAAAAAGTTGATTAAAATTATCCAAAAAAGAAGATGAAAGGAAATCAGTTTGAAAAAATGGTATGAATTCTAATTCTTCATCCTAATATAAACATTAGAGAAAATTAACCACAACTGAAAATATAATATTTTTTCAATCTTCTTAAGCATTATTATCTTCAGTTTAGCATAAATTTCATAATCCATATGCCTATTATTTGTAATAATTTCGACCAATTCATACAAAAATGTATCATATGTAAAGTTTTAGTATCTTTCCCATAAAATAAGGTAATTTACCTATCTCATAAGCAAATTTGTTTGCAGGGAAACATAGTAAGCACTTGTTTCTTGTTTCGGTAATAATCGAAGTGTGTTTTAATTTTTTTAAAAAGCATTTCTCTCCTTTTTATTTTTCAGATGTTTATACCTACGGATTATTTCGAAATGGACAGGTTAAGAACAATAAAGGGTACAGAGCCGGCTATTTGAAATTTTGTTAAGTCTCAGTCGATAAAAACTAAAACAAACTTACAAAACTGGAAAACGGATTTACTCTAAATACTGGTATTAACAAAATCGTAAACACGGCTGTAAAAGCAATTTTGACAGAAAAGCATAATTTACACCAAATGGAAAAGAGTAATTTCCAATAAGATTCCTAGAGCATAAATAAAATATATCCCATATACGTCCTCGCATTTAGTTTAAAGAAAAGTTTAAATTTTCTCACAAGCTTCATAACATAAATTATTATTATTTATTTAAATGTTACCATTTCAAGCTATCTTAGCTTTCTTACGTTGAAATATTCCACAAACTGGGAAAACATACGTGAATTACTTCAAAAATAATCTGAAAAAGTGAATGGTTTCCTGTAGCACGTCAAGCAAAAGGACGAGGAATTAAACAAATTTTTTTATTTTTTAATATAAGATGAAAGCTGCATAATATTTTAATTAACTACCCAGATTTTAGTCATTAGTTTGAGGTTTTCCAGAAATGTTATTTTTTAATAATTTTTAAATAGAATATTTTATAATTAAATAATACATATACATACAAAATTGTAAGGCATTTCACATAATTCTAAGTCATGAAAGTAAAGATGCCAAAGAACAAAAGGGGGTATTAATATCAATGATCATACAAACAGTACTTTCTATAAAAGATTTAAATATAATCAATAATATAAAGTATTATAAATGTAAATACCTAACTTAGACTTTTAATAGGTATCTTGATAATCAGGTAATTCATTTAGTTAATATTAAAGTAGGTTAGCCGGGTGGATGGCACGCTTGTTAGTTTGTATAGGTGTGTGTTCTCTATCATGCTACACTAAAGAAGGGAATATCAAAAATGTAGGTAAAGACATCTAAAAACTTGCAGATTGGATTTTTGACCAAATGAGGCACATTATTTGGAAAGGTTCAGTTGATGCCCTTCACAAAATAAAAATATGGAAAAGGGCTTTGTAATGTCAAAAACTCTCGTTGACAAAGGGATCGAAAGGTTCAGTCAGCACCGGTTCATGAACAAAATCATAAAAAATATAAAAAGAATTACGTTACATTTCTAACAAATATTTGGTAATTTAATAATGAATCTTTCTTAAACATCTTTAAAGTCATTTTCATTAGCAAACCAGAATATCATTAGTATATAGAAAGTTAAAGAGAATCTCAGAGATAAATTAGAATTGAATAAACGATCAATTATTTATTCGCTAGTATTTCTTCGGTAGGATTGGTTTTGAACATGCTGGTTCAAAGCTGTACAGTAACTGAAGATATCGATGCCTAATATATTCGGTACTTACGCAAGAGGTCAAAAATGCTAGACCGGTTAAGTTTCTTTCATTACTGATAATATCAGAATCCAAAGAAAGTAACATATAAAAATAATTAAAGAATTTAAATATACTTATTGTTTTACTTTGTTCTCAGAATGGTTAAGCCTATCAGTAATTGCTTTTCATATGCTAAAACTATTTTAAGACGTTTAACGATGCATGAAATTGAAGTGATTGCTAATCATAGCATTATTTTCCTAATTCAGTTGGTAAAAAAGATAGTTTTTGACGATTTCCATACACCCATATTTGCTAAATTCTCCATTTCATTGAGCCATTTATTTGTAACAATGTAGTTCATTTTTTCATTTCTAAAATATTTATGTTTGCGCTATCTGGCTGTCAGTAATAAACAGAGTGTTTTCCAGTTTACTCGGAAAATGTTTGGTTTAACAACGAACAGGGATATATACCTTAATACTTGTGTAAATTAATTAAAATTACATAATGAAGTCGGAAATATAATCTAGCAAATATTTAAATGCTATCAATGAATTCGGGTAGCATGCTATTTTTTATCATATAAAGTCAAAGTAGATTAATTATGGCTGTGCCTTAGATTGTTTTATAATATTTAAAAATCATGTTATACAAAGTTCATCTACAGCATTACATGAAAATTGATAATTTATTACAAGCATCAAGGCTTTTCATGTACGAAACTTAGTAAAAAAAACAAAACTTATAAAGGGAACACGAGATACTTAAATATTGTTTTCTAGTTTCTTTGATATATGTTTAATTTACCATTAAAAATATGTAAAATTGATCTAACTATTTATGTTACATCCATAATTATCATGAAGTTGTAGAAAGATTCATTAGTGTTTATATAAACGTCAAGAATCACCGATCACACTTATAAAGATAAATATGATTGAAAGCAATTTATATTCTGTTATATTTTTAAAAAATTGAAATAACATTGATAAAACATGCTTTTAAGATTACCTTTTCC
>LDMZ01036405.1:0-10863 GCA_001455285.1 Sphaeromyxa zaharoni | reverse complement strand
TTTACCATGTCTTTTCTCGAGGCATACCTGAGGGATCACTCAATCCCCAATCAGGACAATACGTAAGAATTAATTTGCCAATAAAAGAGAAGCTAGAAATTCTGTATGTAAATATTGCGAAAATATTAGATATGCATATATATATTTATATATTTATAAAATTAAAAAAATATTTCACTAAAGGACAAATTCAAAATAAGAAGAAATGCGGGCCAAGACGTGGAAATTAACACAGAATGTAATAAAAATAATATTACCATAATTGATGAAGTCTGCACAATTCAATTATAGGATTTCCAGTGTATCATCAAAAAACGACTAGGAATACAGACTTGGGAAAATACAATATCTATGATTAAAAAATATTTTGAATATTATCTTGAAAAAGATGAAAAGCCGGCCTAGAAAATATACAGAGGTTAGTTTTAAACTGTGAAAGATTATACGAAAATGTGCACAGTTATTTTATCCCATGAGACTGGTTTTAAAGTGAGCATGAAGGTAAAGTATGGATGAACAATTCTCATTAAGCTATTCTAAGTAATAACTCAAAGTGTAAGACCAAAAAACATATATTGCTGGTTTCATTAATGAAGAAAATGTAATATAACATTTATTTATGTATTTTGCATAATATTCAGGAACCAGAGCATGATAAATTAAATCAATAATTCAACAAAATTAAAATCTTTCAAGCTTTCTTTTAAACCAAAACATTTTTTGTTCCAAAAATTAGAAATTTGTAATAATTTTTCAAAATACAGAATATGTTCTACCCTATCTTAGGTAAAGTATAGAACTTTCTATAAATTCAGTCGATTTTGTTTATTCTTTTTTAAAAATATTTTTGCATATTTGAGATTGATTTTAAAACCACTTTTAAATGGTTCAGTGAGAATTATTAAGTTATAGTTTCCAGTTATTTCATGAATTATACAATTCAACGTTTTTCAGCCAAAAAATAGCTTGATTTTCGGTAAAATTAAATAGAGCAATTTTTGAAATAAGTCATTAAAATTTATGTTTTCAATTAATCCTAACCATTTTTTGTGAATTACAATAAGTTTGAATTCTTTGAAGAAAAGTATCGATCAAATTCATGTCGATTCCTTTATCATCTTGAACATAAAACGTTTGTTTATAAATTCCTACAAATATTTTAATTACCCTTAGATCTAGGAGTTGTAATAAATTTATAATGTTGATTGGATATAAACCAAATTGAATGCTTGAAAGATTGAGATAGGAATGGGAACAGAAATTATCAAAAAATATAAATAACCTGTGATTATATTATATCAATGATTTATTCCATTTATTGATATATTTTGTAATTATTTCTGGTATGATCAAAGCATTTATGTTGCCACTATATTCAATAGATAATTTTTCTATAGTTTTCTGAAAAAATATGTTTGAATAACTTTTTGATTTCAAAAAGTTCAAGTTCTTTCTCAGAAATTGAGAAAATAAGCAGAGCTATTTATTAGTTTTGTGGACTGTCTAGCCTCTATCCATTTATTTCCTTAACAAAAACATATTTTTGCATAAAAGGAATAAATTTAAGGTATTTAAAATATGAATAACCGTCTATTGTTGATAATATAGTTCAATCATATCTATATCGAGTATACTTTATAAGGTTCTGATCTACTAATTTATTATGTAATATATTACATTAAATTATAACAATCATGTCGACACTTTTAGAATCGTCAAAAAACTGACATGCTGAGAATTTTGTCATTTAAAAACAATATAGCTATTCATTAGATAATTTCATTTCTTCATTTCAATCTTCTAAGAAATTATTAATTGAAATAATCATGGCCTTTAATGAGAGAATGATATTTTGGAGAGTATCAATTTAATATATACCATGATCTTTTCTTCACTTTCTTCATGCACATCTTTTTTTGTGTTTTTCATGGATGCTAATAATGATCAATCATTAAAATATTGAAACATGGATTCTTTCAATTTAATATGCATTCGATAATATATTTTGATTAAATTTCAAACCTTCTGATATATCTGTATTTGATCAAAATGCATTCAATATTTTTCAATTAAATTTTATTATCACAAATTTTTGTCATAGTGTTGAACATTTCTTCCTACTTTTGCATTATACAAAAATTATAACTATTACCTAAATGCATAACTTGAAGAATATATAAGTAGTAATCAGATTTTTATTAAAATCATTATTTTAGTTTTAAATTTTGCAAACTTAACAAAATAATTTTTTAGTTACTACTTGATATCTAAAAGTTATTTTTAAACATTTATGCGTATTATACTAGAATATTACGTAAAAACATATTGCACAGAATCCACGCGTAATTGTTTTCCGAATCCAATGAAAGTCCTGGAACAGATGGTTTTTGCAATTTTATTTCGGATATTCTCGATATACTATCTAAAAAAAATAAAAACGGAATAATTGAGATGAAATTTGAAGGATATATATGATAGAGATACTAAGCGTTAGGGATCGGTAGAATTCGTAGCTCTAGAGTTATTGTTGGCCTTTACACGTGTTAGTTGTTTGCCGGAACAAGCAGTATTTTACAAAATTGTTCTATTTCATAGAATAATATCAATAAATCATAAATTTCGTGTTCACGGTTATGATTTTATTTATCTTCCAGCACATCTATCCTTCTGAAATCTAATAAAGGATTTTTTTACCTACTTGAATCTATTATCAAAGGTAGAGAAAAAAGTAACTTCTTGCAATATAAAAGGCCATATATTAATCACGAAAGAAGATATAAATGACTTAATCAAATGAATTCTTATTCACACTAGTTTTATGGAAAATGATTATAGTAACAAAGATTTTATTTTAGCAGGTTAAGCCACGATGAGAAACCTAAACTTTTCACCTTTCGGAAATAAGATGAAATAGGTAAGTAAAGTTTTTTTTTATAAAAATCTGTCAAAACAGAACATTTTTTATATATAAAGTAGCATTTTCAGGGTTTAGAGTTAAATAAGGTACATTTGGAATCTATCATCCAATTTATAAAGGAATTGTTGAATAAATCGTAAAATAGACTTTAGAAAAACTTCTTTCAGGTAAATTATATATTTGTAACTTCCAAAAAGAAAATTCTAGTCCTGAAAAATTTTGAAGTAACAAATTTATAAACAATCGATCCTACTTTTGAAGAATCCAGAAAATGTAACAGAAATTACTGAATCAATATACCAGAGTTACCACACCATCTGAAGAAGTGATAAGTGATACAAAATATTTATCAGCAACATTTTGGTACAACGGTAATAAAAATTTCAAGATCAAATAGATTTTAAAGATACAAAGATTTTTAAAGTCATTGAATCAGTCAAAAACTTAATGAATATTAGTAATTTTTAGAAATTTCATGAGAATGTGTAAAACTCCAATACCTTAAGGCCAGAGTTGTGTATTATGTCTAGCGTTTGATGTAACAAGCAACAAATATAGAAAAATAAAAATTTTGTTCTCATGTCGGAAAACACACAAATATCTTTCGCTTTTCGGCGTTAATAACATATACATTATACGATAAATTCACGATTACTTATTCTAAATCTAACAGTCGCAATGCAGGGAGCTGCATAGGGAAATTAGATCCATATTGGGTACCCATCAGATAACCAAAGGTTATCCAACATAGTATCTCAAAAAATTTTAAAAATTTTTATATCGAATCGAATCGCAACAAAATAAATCTATGATAAAAAGGTTATCTAGTATATTGTGTATTAAATAGTTAGCATTCAAAAGATATTAAAAAAGATTTTCTCACTTTGTTTTAATATATTTGAGATATATTTTCACATTGCCATCAGTTTTAGTTTCTTATCATTGCCTGTAAAAATGTTTTGAGTCTCCATTGTGTTTTTCACATTTCCTACAATCCTGTAAAACACAATTACGCGAATTTTAAATATTTTTTATATGACCATGAAAATTGTATAAAACAGAAGGAACATATTCTTTGCTGGATAATTCGACTGCGAAGAGTAAAAATAATACGTATGATATCTTTTCCGATTAAAAAGAGACAAAAGTAGTATAATTTAGTAGTTATGCAACAGGTAGGGGAATAACCTCATGTTATTTTATATTGTGGGATAATAAATATTTTATATTTAAAAAATCTTTACTCTTGAAGGGCTGTTGATTTAAATTCTATAACAAGGTTTTGCAAAGTCAGATAAGACAGATCGGCCTATACGTGAAAGACGATTAAATCATATTTTGGATTTATAGGAAATTTATATTATGAGTCCCTTAAACTGTTACAGTTCACGTGTGTTTGATTAAATGTGCTGATAGCAGTGCAATAATATGGAATAGCAAAGGCTTCGGAATAGTGACTCTGCGGTAAGGTCGCTGAAGCCTTCATAATATAACAAAAAACGGGTTAGGAATCTATGCCTTGCGAGTCACAAAAGACCATTATCATGATTACTTTTGCTTCGGGTATAAATTTTCGTTTTATCATTTTGCTTGTACATTAACCAAGGATTAGAGACCAATTTAATAAATACATAGAATCTTAAATCGCACTAATGGTATAAAATATTTTGTTATAAACATGTAGCAGCATCAAAATATTATTAAAAATAATTCAAAGATTTATTGTAATTTAAGTCCTAAAGATAAAATAAAAATATCATATCTTGCATTTTTAGTTATAAATACATTATCGTGAAAATGCTATCGGTTCACGATATTTCAATAATACCCGGGAATAATCGGATATTAAACCAAACATTATTAGCCACTTAATAAAACGATTATATTTAGTAGTTGGAGGCAGTGTTCACCGCATTATTATTATTAGTATTTCTCATGTGTAGTTGTATGGAAAATTAAGAGTCTTCGACTCACTGGGCTCTTCATAACCATGACGGCCGCCCAATACGGTCCGTTTATGTGAGACGTCTGCTCCAGTTGGAAGCAGTGGCTCGTCCTGACAACATGATATAGCTTTTCAGGTTGAATTGAATCTCATTTTTTTTCTAACATTCGATGTTTTTTGGAAAAATTGAACAACTTTTTATCTAGAAACGATAGATACAAGCAAGAAGTCAAAATTATTGAGTTTTGGAGAAAAAATAGTTGTGGTCAGTTTATTCTTTGTTGAGCATTGTGGAGTATTAGTGAACTACATTTATAAGGGAAAAAGAACGTAATACCAAAGTTTATAGAGTTAGTGTTAACATTAATATTTCTGTTTTCTTCTTACCTTTTTTCCAGTTTTAAGCAGCAAGTTATCCAAAAATGGTATTTATATTAAAATACTGAATCTGAGATTTTTGTGATCTGTATTCTCTGCTAGATATATTTAATTTAGAAAGTAACTTAGTCAGTTCCAAAGGAAACTATTTGATGGATGAAACAATAAAAATATAACAAGCCTACTAACGTAATATGTAAATGATTTTCAGAGTGCCTATTTTAACTTTTTTTACTTTTTACAATTATACAAGCTGCAATGACATTTGCAAAATATTTCCCTTTGAAGTGTCATGCGAAATAAAATAAGTAAATAGTAGATTTCATAACATTTCAAAATGAAAAAAATAGTAAAGGGTTCATAATAATCTAGCAACCAACATAAAAAACAAAATCTGAGCTGCTTAAATTGTTCTACTAATTGTAAAAAAATAAGATATATAATGAGATCTATCACAGTCAAAAAATATTTGAAAGGCACAGAAAAGAGGGAGGTTAATCAGAATATAGTATAAGAATTGAGAAAAGGATCTTGGCTTTTGAACCCTTTCAAAATCCTAAATTTATAACCAAGCTACACTTTTTGATCTGGGTACCACCCCATATTAACAAAATTAATTCACTTAATGAGATTTTCTTTGCAAAAATATGAGAAATTAAATCAAGAAAGAAATCAGCAGAAATCAATAACAACCACGCTGAATTCTGTCGTTCTCATGTTTAAAAGACTCGAAGAACCATAAAAATAAATTTCAGTACGCTGTTAGAAAACTTCAAGGAGGGATAACGTAGCATATATTTGAGCAATCGGTAGTGTGATTCGTAGAAAATTACAAATACAACTATACGTAAATATGTTAATTATAATTGAATATATAGATGCTTTAGATTAACTTTTGAATACTGTCGTTTTTTCTCTATACCATCAATCATCTTTTGATCAAGTCTTGGTATGAGCTCGCTGATTTCATTTTAAATATATCTGTTACAACTAGTTTTTGTAGAAATTAAATTGGAACGTATTTCAAGTATTTATCAGTCTTAAATCACTTCGATATATAGTGTCTGTGTGAAGTTGCGATCCCAGCGTAATAAAAAATTCATGCCAATGACTGGCCAGTGAAAGCAATTATTAGTTGTGCTGCTACAATGTATATGAATATGAGAGATTTGAAATACTTGAGTTCAACCAGTGTTTATTCAAAGTCTATGTTCATGAAAACCTTACTCTTCGGGAAATATTTATTGGAGTACCCAATAAGCCAGCAAATTAAATAATGGAAGCAATAAAAATGTAAACCATTGTTGTACCCATTCGATGAAAAAATAAATTATATTATCGTGAAAACGCTATCGGTTTACGATATTTCAATCATATCCGGGAATAATCAGATAATAAACCAGAGATTGTTGGATACGTAATTTCACTATAATATTTAATTGTTTTAGACGGGGGGGGGGTTTTGCCGCATTATTATTAACGTATTTTTTATGTATATACATGTCTCGCTATTTGGACAATATAGAGTCTATGTCTCAGTGGGTTTTTCATACCCGAGATGGGCACTCGATTCGGTTAGTTTATGTGAGATGTTTGCTCCATTTTGAAGAAGTAGCTCGTCCAGACAATATATATATATATTCGAATAGCCCATCGGACGAGGGTTTATTACGGATTAATTTAATGTTAACCTACGAAAACGACTTTTGAATAAACTTCCTTAGTTGGTCATCTATATTTATTCAAAAATTTTCATGCAACCTCGTAGTTTGCACGAAAAAACTTTAGACCATAATTTTAAAATTATCTTAATAATTTTTTGTCTCTATGATATACGTCCTCAATAAAAAGTGGGGTTATATTAAAACAAGCACCAGCTGGGGAGGATACCTAGTAAAGGAATGATCCCATGTAAATACTTGGTTTAATGCATTCGGATTGTTTTTAAACTTGAACCAAAGTAAAAAAGATTATTCCTAATCAAAAAACTTTAATAATTTACAGCTAACAGATTAAAGGATTAATTATGTACACAAACCTTTAGAAGGCGGAACGAGTTTTCATCTTAATTTATTGTAGTGTATGTTAGATGCCTCAGAAGAAGTGATCCCACAACGTGCTGCACACGACAGAAATATTATCAAAAAGAGAATTCAAAAACTGGTTTGAAGGACCTCGGTTGTTTATTAGATATGTTATTTTGTTCTTAACATAATTTCTGAAAGTAAATATCTTTTTAACATGGAGAAACTGCTATAAAAAATTAGAAGTTTTTGATTTAGCCATTAAAATAATGTGAATACACAATGTAGCCTCTCTCTCATCCCTTTTTTCACAATATTTGAACAAGAGAACTGTGACACATATGGGATAATTCAGTAAATTTTGGCAAAGTGAAAATATAATTGAAGATTATCGATAAAGATTAATTAGACTATTTGTATATAATCGGTGATGACATGTTTTTTAGCGTGAAAGACTTGATACGCTACTGGCGATATTTATATTTGTTAAATATAGTGCTTAACTCTAGAGATAATACTAAGGGTTTTTATACTTTTTATATATATAGTATAATTTCTAAAATTAATTCAACTGATGAATTTTTAAAATTTTAGCTACTAATTTGCATATTTTACATACAAGAATATAAAAGGACTTTAATATATTTTAGGAAAATGCACAAACCAGAATGCATACTCAACGAGAGGTTTAAAAAAATCATTAAAAAAGCAAGTGAACCGGCATTAAATGAAAAAAAAGGAATTAATCTTACCAACCCTCTTCAATCTGAAGGTGTGCACGATATAGGCATGCAAAATATAATAAAGAAAAAATTGTCGCATCAACCCCCTCCCCCACAGATCAACACATATCCAACCTACCACTTTCATCCTTGGGGATCAGGATGTACCACCACATTACCACCCTAGCGGTCCACTACTTATAGGTAAGTAGTTACTTGAACATGTGCTCCTGCTGCATCAGATAACCTAACAATTGACAGGATAGCTCCATATCATTAGATTATGCCCTGAACTCTTAAGAGCATTTCAAGAAGTAACATTACCTTATTAGTAATACCACCTGAAGCAGTTGAAAAGTGTTATTTGAAAACCAATATCATCGTTAAAGCATATAAAAATGCATTAAAACAATAAGTAAACAAGACAAGTTCTAAATATTAAATCCGTTTTATTTTTAATTGTAAAAAGAACGACATAAATAACATAATAGAATAATTAATATTCAACATTTTTGATCGGATCGTTAATACTTACAATTTGTTTAAAGAAAGATTTCAATTTGTGAACATTCAATTAGCTTTGGTGGTCAAATTAAATTAAATGAAGAAAGCTTCAATCGAAATAAACACTCACGAAGATCTTATACCAATATTTCATCTTCACATCTAAAAAGTAATAACTATTATCGAGTAATAAAACCAGACCTTAGGAATGATCTTTTCAGGGCCTGCCACAGAATCTCAAAGGTGTTTGCGAACCAATTAGAAGCTAAAAATTAAATAAAGTGGTTGAATAATCAATGCTCAGCCACATAATTCCTGAACCATGTTTAACTTTTTCACTCATCTGTATATATGGTTATCCAGAGAAAAAAATATTCAAGGGTTACTGGCTTGAGCACCTCTTCAGATCTTTCTCCTGGTCCTTGCTGAAGGGGTGCAAAAACATATCATTTGTACCCGTTGCCATCAACAGCCTTACCCATTACGTATATTTCGTAGACATATCGTATATGCTCGTAAACAATCATATATTGTAGTGATACTTTGCACATGGCACCACAAGTGGCGACAAAGACCAAACTTACAGAACCTGAAGATTTTAACCAACAGAAAACCTTTTGGGAGGTGTACTTTAAAAGAGTGAAGTTATACAAGAAGTTAAATTGTGTGGATATAAAAGAACAGACATCTCTGTTGACTTACCTAATTGGAACAGAAACCTAACAAACCTATTAGCTCTTGCTGCACCAGTGGAACCTGAAAATCTAAATATAGGAGAAATTAACGAACTATTATCTAAACATTTTGATAGACGGGCAAATATTATCGCTTAAAGATATAAATTCTGGAGCCTTAAACAAGATTCACACGAAAAAATATCAGATTTTATTATTTGAATCAAAAGAGGAAGTGCAAACTGTAAATTTGGAGAATTTAAAGTTCAAGCATGGAGGGATTGTCTGGTGCTGGGGTTAAGGAACCGAGATATATTAAAAAGCCTTTTAAACATGGAAAGTGAAATTGATATCAACAGAGTACAACAAAAGGCAATATCAGTTGGAGCTAATTTTGAAAGTAGTAAACTGATACAACCAGAGGAGTCAGTTTTAAGGGCTCAAAATGGATCGTATCGTAGATTAGCAGCAGTAGTAGTTTTGTTATTTTGTGTTGTTTGCACTCGGTTTCTCAAGGCCTCCGCAATGGCTTCGTCATTACAAACTATTTCAATTGTCACAGCCTACGCAGTGGCAACTGAAAGGTGTGATGGTCTGTTTTAAGGGCATCATTCAGCTGGTAACCTCTATTTTATCACCGGAAGAATTTATCAAAGCCTACAACCCATCCTACCAAGAGCCATTGCAACAGCTGTTGCGTAGGCTGATGACAATTGAAATGGATTGTAATGAAGAAGCTATAGCACAAGCGGTGAGGAATAGAACCGAATCAACACAAAACAATGCATGTTACGATCCCTTCGATCGGTCTGCAACGAATAAATCTAGTTTGCTGGGCATTAACAATAAGCTGAGTTTGACTACAAATATATAAAGATTCTAATTCATAACGATAAGGGGAGGGTCCTAGATCCCCCATGAGAAGTAAACGTCGGGATATCAAAAAGATCTTGTATAACCAATTTAACGTAACTGAAAAAGGGTACAACTTCCTTACTCAAAACTACAGCCCTTCTTAAGCGTATCAAAATTTCATCAATGTCTTAAAATTCATAAAAACCATCGCCAAATACACAGTTGCAATAGATCACGAAGGATAAACGCTTTTAACCTAAAACCAGAGATTGGACTTATTTCATGACTTTTTGCGGACACCTGCAAATTTCAGGGCTATATCTTACCTTTTTATCTCGTGGCTTACCTGAAAACGCCTTCTATTACCGTTACACGATATTAAAAACGATTTTACAATACATGTCTGCACATAAAAATATAACGTTCTTTAGAATATCACCTTTAAAAGATATAATGAAGCAATATATCGAAAACTGTATATACCATAAACTCGTAAAACCTTCTTTCCTGACCCAATACGAAAAACATTTGTCCCGCTCTATTTGAACCGACGAGGACAACACTAACCCAATTCATAAAATCTTAAATTCTGGCTTCTATATTAAAAACAATCTTAATCCTTTAACAACTAACCCCAACATACAACAAGTCTTAGAAGCTCATAATTAAAAAGAACTTTTTCAGCCATTGAGTGCTAATATCTCGGTCATTGAATCTAGCTCTTTTCATAATCAACCACATCCCAGTCCTGTACATACCCCCGCTACCGCAAGTAGTTAGCACGGCAAGCGGACAACTCGACGTAAGTGTTTCTTCATAAAATAGATTTTTTTAATACATTAAA
>LDMZ01036399.1:0-12414 GCA_001455285.1 Sphaeromyxa zaharoni | reverse complement strand
ATACTGAAAAGGTATCAGTTTAAAGAACAAAGGCAATGCCAGCTAGCATCCATTATGAAATCCAGATATTGGAAGATCGAGTATTATTAAAAAATAATGATTTTTTTTACAGTGATTTTTAGAAAATTGCTTAAAATTTATTCATCAGAAAAAGTTTGTTACCGTCATAAATGTTAAAATTTTTAAATAAATCATGATAATATTAGCTTAGCGTTTAATACAGTTATAAATAATAACCACAGTGTTGATATTAGTCCCCTGGCGTTTTACTGGATATAAGATCGTATGAAAATTGATTAACACACGCATTGTACAATGTATGAATGATTTGGGGCTCGTATAATGGAGGGAAAAATTCGAAGTTTTCATAATGCCCGTCTTCTTAATTTACACAACAATCAACAGTTATTGAATAAGTAAATGAAAAGATTATTTTCATATCAACTTGATCCTTTTAGAAGAATTACTGGCCTAAATAGTTATTTAAAAAGCAGGCACACCAGTTTTATTAGACCTTTTAGTCTTTTAAACGTCCTTGAAATGGATTTGATAACTGATATTTGTTGTATCACCGGTTATAAGGGTCCGGAACTAATGCTGCCTGTGTGTGGCAACTTGCATACCGCAACTTTCTCTTGCTATGGGGGTTTAAGAGTTCCAGAATTTACGGCAAACACTATTACAAACTATCTATAGCGGATAAAAGAACGGTAGCAATTATTATGGACATTTACACTGATATTGAGATAACAGATTGTGCTTAATCAATAATTTCTGAGCTACAAACTCACTTGTAAATGATTGACTACTCGTTGTGCTTTAAATAACTCTTGTTTCAATCAAAGCTTTATCAAAAAAGTTATTACGACTTCTTTTCCGTTTTTGCAGTGTAAGAATCAAAAGCATATATAAAACGGAAGATTATTTATCTAGGTGCAGACATCGAAACATATTTTTATATTTTATGTTTTGAGAGAGTGAGTGGAGATTACCAACATCAAATAGTAGTTTTTTTATATTTTCTATAGTTTGAAACATTGGGCCGTGTGCCAAGCCATGTAAGTCATACTAAAAGTCCCTTATATACAGCACAATTTGTTTCGAACGAGCTAAGGCTAGAGCAATATTATATATTAAAAACATACAGATATATTATTCTTGATTAATAAATATTAGTTTGCTGTAAACTTATAAGTAAAACAATTTTCATGAAATTAAAGAATTTATAAATTCAGTTATATTACACCTGTGTTAATTATAGTTTTTTTTATTGGAAATGAGGTTACAAAAAAAATGCTAATTTTGTACATTTTTTACGAATGGTTGAATTTTTACATCATTATTTATATAAAACGGTTACTAATTTTATTTAGTAAAAAGGAAAGAAAATAATTTTCCATAAACAGCACAGTATATTAGGATTAACATAAATAAAGCATTTAATGCCATGAAATTATTTTAAATCAGTGGGAGACGATTTTTAATTTTATAAAATTAATAGAGTCTTTATGAAGTCTACATCAGCAACATTCTATTAAAAAGTCTTCTTAAAATTTATAGAATACTATAACAATACAGTATTTAACAAATACTCAAGGATTAAGTCAATAAATTTGAACGACAAGTGTTAAACAAATCAATTTTTAATATTTGGATAAAAATTATATTACAACAATTTCTTTATTTTAGTTGAATCAGATTCAAGTTTTAGGAACAGTTATTAATAATGATAATTAATTTAAGATTTGTGAGTTGTTTTTTAGATGGTATAAAAAACTCGGAGAAATTAGCAAATATTTTTTTGAAAATCATAAGATATATAGGGGATTAATATCATTTAAAATTTATAAAATTTCAACTTCACAGAAGCTATCCTAAATATCATTTTCCTGGTTTTAATTTTTTAGGCTCAGATTACTTTAATATTAAACATATTACAATATTTCATGTTCAAAATGAAACTGAAAAAATGAAATGCAACCCATCCTCCTTTGCATAATATTATTATAGAAAACGCGAAGTTAACATCTATGCCTATCATATAGTAATAAAGTCATGGAAATTATGAGGAAAACCGAATCCTTTTGATGTATTATTTAAGAGCTTGCTTTCACCAAGTCAAACGAGCCAGATAAATATTTAGATTCATATCCCCATTTATTTTTGGAATTCAAATGAGATACCTGTTTACTAAAAAAAAAATAAAATAACTAAAATCGAAAATTTTTTAAATATACAACGTGTAAAAACGTCAACAATGAAACAACGTACAAGCTAGAAAAGCATGTCAGATCAAAACAACGACGGACGAAATAATGAACTTCAGAAAAGGAAGTACATAACCCCCAGCTAAAAAATGAGACAGATGGCGGTTTCATTGCCAAAATTAATTTTTTTATATATTCATCTGTAACAAATATTAGGAAAATTATTCAAACACGTTCATCGCCATCAAAATGGGAGACATAAATCGGCAATAGGAGGAATTTTGCGTCGCCAAAACCTGAATGGACAGATTTTTATCACTACAAACTGTTGTGATAGAAGATCCAATTTTTCTGATTCGCACAAAGAATAGATAAAAAAAAGTTGTGGATGACGACTGTGCAATAACTTTGGAAGAAATTGCAAAGAACCTTAGTGAATATCATACCATTGGTGTTTATAGACAAACGGTGAGAAATTGCTTGATCGGATTTCACTATACCCTAAAGAAAATATCGATTGTAACGTTAGCAAGAAATTCACAAACCGACATTCTAAATAGAAAAAATTTATTCCTTTGGGTTAATAAATAAAGTATTTATTTCAAATTGTTACGTGTTGGAATATCTACAACTAAAACCGTTGTATTTTCTCATTATTTAAATCGAAGAAGCTGGTTTTTTTTCCATTCAATGAGACGCTTCTTTGGAGATCACTTTCTGGAAAACGGGAGAATCTAAAATTTAAGAATATTAGCTGGAAAAATTTTTACTTGATAGTGACTATTAGTGCTGAAAAAGTGTGACCATTTCATTTAGAGTGGATCGGTGAATCAATGCATATTCCATGCTTTATAGAACAATTATTCCAAAATTTAGAACAGAAAGAGGTTGAAAAAGCTCTCCTAATTATGGACATTGTGAAGTTCCACAAAACTTCGATTGTATGGGAGCAACCATAACTATCCACTTTTGGCCCCATATTCACCATTTCTTAATCCAATTGAGGAATTTTTTCATTAGCTGAAAACAATAGTACTGTATAAATCTCCTTCAAATGAAGAAAAGCTATTTAATGCAGTTATGTGGGGTCCAAGTGGCGAGTCTTCACAGCTATTAATGAGTTACTCTAACCACGCTAAATCATTCTTTCCTCGACGTTTGAACATGGAAAATATCTATAATTAATAGTTATAAACTTTGTTGCATTTCGATTTTACATAGTTTCATTTTGAACTTTAAATACTGTATTTACAAATATAGATAATTTAATATAAAACAGCTAGAACACTTGATACATAATCTTTTTTACTCCTTATCTGAACTACCTTTTGCTTCTTAACTGCACATCATATAGGAAATTTTAACGAATTTTCTGTAACATCTCCTTAAATATTACCGGTAAGCACTGTATGGCCTTAATATTTTTAAAATTTTAAAAAAATTTCAGTAGTTGAAACGTTTGAGATTATTGTAATGGTTAAAAATCGTACAAAATTAGTTGATTTAACAAAAATCTGACTCGTTATTAAAAAAGAAAAAAGTTTAAATTACAGTTTTCTGATCACTCCAGTAATATTATTTTTCAAAATCATCACCTGCCCATATAAGTCCTTTTCCATGCCAAGCATCACATAAATTTTTTGTCTTTATTTTTTATTTAGATGAAAACTACAGTCCAATAGTTTTTTATTGAAAGGGATTTTAATTGTAAATATTCTGAAAAACAAGAATTTTCATAAATTTGGTATTACATGGGTATTGAATTCCAATGATGGATTCTTCAAATTATATTTTTGTCGAAATATTTGAGGATTCGTGATTGCTACTGTCAGTATATTTAAAATATAATGAATTCAAATATTCATCGTTATTATTAATTTTAATAAATCTTGGCCTAAAAAACATAAATACAAAACTATAAACTTTTAGTCAAGTCTAACATCATATTATATATTAAATATTTCTTTCATTAATCCATAGACATATTAAATAGCATTTCTCATATAAAGATTTAAATAACTGATATCTAAGTAGCTGTTTAATTTTCTGTTATATTTTACTTTATAATTACAATTATAAAATTAACTCTATTAAAATGAAATTTTACATCTTTTTTTCGGATAATGCTTGGTAAAAAATAACTAAAGTAAAACTACTAAAAAACGAAAAAGTGTAAAACGTAAATCAACTACCGTGATCATATTATTTTTTGGTTTTTGAACAATAGAATAGTTTTCTAAATATGTATTTGATTATCAGGATATAGAATTTATTGTGTAATCTAAATTTTGATTCGAATATATCTAAAAACTTTGATAGGTTTGAGAGTATTCCTCAATGATTACGATGTAAAATAAACAGAACTGAATAAAAAGATCTTATTTGAATAAAGAGATGGATCATGTAAAATGAAGGGTTTAAGAGATTCTGAAAAGTTTATTAGTTACTTACCAGAGATAATAACGACTTAGATCATTTATTTTAAACTTAATGCCCAGATTTGTGTTAACTACGATAAAACCCACTTAAAAGGGTGTAAATAAATTATAGGTACATTTTTCAAATTTTGTATATTATAGTGACCAAAAATAATTGGTGACAACGTTTTAGCTTCTTTATTGAAAATCCAATTAGATAACTGAAAATTTTTTTTCGAATAAAAGTATCGTATATACTAGGTGGTAGGTCTCACAAAAAATATCATTAAGCAGAATTTTTAAATAGAAATTAAAAAACCATATATAGACTAATTCTCAACTTAAAACAGATAATATTAAATAAAATTCCTGCTATTCTTTTCATTGTTGAAAAAAATATTTTTGGAATTTTTCATATCATATCACTAGTTTCAATATATTTTCGATCACTGAAAACACAACTGTCAAAAAATCCCACTTGCACGAAATGTAAGTATCCAAATTTATCCGAAGGCTGAAATTTCATTGTATCTTCATGTTCAGATCAAACCAATTACCGTTAGTTTGAAACCCTTTTGCCAGTCCGTAATTGTAACTGAAGGTAATCTGCCAGTTTTCAAAACTTCTTAAGAAAATCACTGCGTTACAAAGAGTCTACACTAGAATTGGACATTCATAGAATTCTTTATTCAAAATAAAACAAAGCTGTCAACAAAATCATAATTTTAAACTACCACTTCTCATGATAATTTCAATGATAGCCTTGGTTTGAAGTTATTTAGACTGTATACGTCCAATAAAATATTTTAGTACAGTTATAAAACATAACACAACATACATATATCGAATAAGACAAGCTTATTATCTGAACGAATTTCATAGCATCGATCAAAAATCAGTAAAATTGATATGTAGAAACAAGTTTTTACAATAAAGAGCGATATTTGTACTCTACTTCCAAATATTAAAGTAAAAAATTCAGAGTGATCTGAACTAACTAGTAATATCCAATAATAAAATTAGTTGAACGATCAAAAATTGTTAAGCTCCAGTTTCACAGCGAAAACGAAAGTGCATACATCCGAATGATAGTTATTAACACTCAAAATTGTATAGATCCAAAATAAATCTTTCAAAAACCATATCGTAAAAAATGGAAACAACACCTAAAATAATACTAAGGCTTTTTCTACTGTTTGGAAAGTCGTAATTTTATATCGAATGTAATGAAATATGGATCTTACTAAAAATATACGAATGATGTATTTTTAAAAATAATTTCGACAGGAATTAATAAATACTACTTTGAAAGTAAAAACAAAATAAAAAATGGTCAATAAATAAATAATTTATACAAATATTACAAGTTTCATAGACAATTCACATGGAAAGAGTAAAAAATCGTTTAGCTTTTTTTATCTCGAAAATTTTTAAATCGAAGCCCTTATAATTTTGTTACAAATAGTAGGAACCCAGAGAACGAGCCCCTAAAATATTTATTTAGATTTTAACTTACAAAACAGGCTTTTATATTTCCAAACGATTATTTGTTCGATTTAAAAATGTCTCAATACATTGCCAATAACACTGAAAAGCTCTCACATCGAGTCAGTATTATCGAAAGATTAAAACTAAGGCGATATAAATCCTTATAAAAACTGATTTAAAAATATATTTTATGCTTCGCTGTGAAGTCATGGTTAAGAACATGTGGGCTTTTTATACACTAATAATTTTTTAGTTATAATCATAGGTCTTATATCTATTACAATCTGTAAATATTTAAAAGGCTATTTTCCAGAAAACAAGGGAAAGAAAACCACAATATATATCTTAACAAGCTAAGATTAAATAACTACTTCATGCTAAAGAGCTAAAATAATATATCGATTGAAAAAAAATAAAACTTGTTGAAAAAGATCAGTCTTCACCTCTCTCTCAGTGTTTTCGTTACTAATTTTCATCTGATTGCCACATTTTCTCAATTCCGTTAATTTTGCATTAATATTAACTGAATTTTCCTATTAAAATAATATTAGCAAAACTAAGATTTGGACCTTCGTTTCTTTGGATTTACGAGCTGCAATTTTAGCAAATATTTTGTCTCTATCTGATTTTTCAAGAAAATATTTTATTTCTTTCTTTGCCTGTCGCATTTCAATAGCTTTTCTATGTTTGTTGGTTTCGTTGATTGACACTATTGACTGATTAGACATAATAAAAATTATGCCTCACACTAAGGTGAAAAATGAATTGATCAATCAGTATTAATATCTCCAAATGACGAAAATAAATTTGAATTTTATTTATGTAATTTGACTGCCAAATTTCATTTTTATTCTTTTAAGTAAATTAAAGGTATTTTTTCATTAACAAATATAAAAAGTGATCAAACCTTGATTTATTTCACTTTATATACAAAAAGGAAATATTCATGTGATAAAAAGCGGTAATCATCCGTCTTCTTTATTGATACTTAAGAAAAGTAATTTTTAGATTCAAACAGCATTAAATGTAACAGACCTAACCTAAAATACTATTTGATAAAGTTTTAAAAATTTTTAACGTAATAAGTGGTTTAGTAAAAGCAAGCAATTATCCAAGAATAGAACCAAAATACCACCACAATCAGAAAACTTTGGTACAACCCAAAATAACCAACAAACGTCATCCCAAAGAGAGACAGGTAATCTCAAAATATTGGAATTACATTGAAGATTCACTTTTTTCAACGTGGGGCCTTACAGTTTTTTTTCCAATGAAACATTTAACGATTAAAGATATTTCGGTGCTTACAAATCATGACACTTTTCAATATAATCTAATGATATCAATTACATGACTTTTATAGAGTCATATACTTGGTATGTATGAGGTACATAATTTTTAGGTATTAAGCAGCAAAAATTAAGTTGAAAAAGTAAATTCACATTGTGCTGTACAATGTTTAAATAATGAATATAATATAGCAGAACCTAGTTATGGAATAAAAGGAGACTGCAAAGGGAAATATTGATTATAGTTCTAAGTCACTTGGAAACAATGTTTATATAAAGATCTAAAAATTATATCAAAGGCAGTTAAGAAATATTGGCAAAAAATTAAATAATAAATACATCATTACGTAACTTGCAGTAAAATTTTATAAACTATTAATTTTGAAAACACTTGCTAAAATTAATATAAAACAAACATCGCATTTACTTAGGTACGAGATGGGCAAATATGCAAATCAATTAAAGTTTGTAGCGACCAAATCTTGATTAACCATAAGTAGTATTGGTATAATTAGTCTTTAACATAATATTTTACTATTAACCATAAAAATGATAACCCTAAAAATTTATGAGTAATTTTTCTTTTAAAATATTTAAGCTAGTGGAGTCCAAACCTACTCTTATAAACTTTAGTAGTATTTTAAAAACGATCTTCCAAGAGGATTACGTGAATGACCAATTTGTTAGCAAAATAACATCTTTTCATCGAACTATCATCATCAATTAGTAGAGAAAACAACCATAAAACTCTTTACCAACAACTATTAATTCCCAGCCGCTATGTAAGCATATATAACCAACTGTAAAAAAATAATTAAATATCAGAAAGGTATATTCATGCCTTCATTGATCATAGAACAGGAATTTTTATACATTCACCTGTTTGATTAGAACAATTTAGATTAGCGTAAACGAGTTTGGCATCTCTGGTAGGACAAAAACAATTGCCCTCACATTCCTTTTTTGTGTACCAATTAAAATTAATTTTATTTTTTTTTTGAAAAACATTTACCTGCATTAATGATCAACGTATTTCTGAAATCCTAAGGCTAAAAATTCTTCCCTTGGAAATTTCAATAGATAATTTGTACATTTAAAGAATTAAGAACTATGTTGTTTTTCTTCAATTGTTTAAAGTTATCAAAAATTTCGATTGTATGAACGAACTTGCCACCCCTAAATCATCGAAGAAGTAATAGCAAAATGGAAACCATTTTTCATTACCTCATTATGCTAGCAACATTGAACAAAATATTTTAAAAGTTTTTTAATATTAATAATAAAATTTTGATAAGGATTATAAAAGAAGTTGGAAAAAGTGAAAAATTACATGTTAATACCTAAACTTTGTTAGCTATATAAGATAGTCAGAATAAACTTGAACAATGATTTAAATTGAAGATTTATATCATCAATAAATTTTAAAATAACTCATAGCTTCTTTTTTATACAAGTATTATTTAAATTGGTAATTAGATCGAGAAAATTCAATGCGCCTTAATTTGATCTAACCATGAGACATCTTATGAAAAGCTCTTTATAAATATAAATTCCATTAAACTAAAAGTTTAAACAATAATTAATTTAAAAATTTTTAAGCAATTCTAAGTTAATTTTTCAGAGATTAATTAGCTAAAGTTCATATCCAAGCAATAAAAATCTCCGCATCATAAAAAACCATCTAAGCCTAATATTAAATAAAAATTAAAATTTCGTAACGATGGTTCCCTTCAAAAATACAAAACAAATATAAGACATGCAAGAATTTAAATTAAAATTATATAATAAAATGTAAAAAATCCTTAAAGCATCTTAAATAACTTATTATTGTATACTATTAGTGTAATATCCTGATTTCCTACAGTTAGACAAAATAACCATAGGAGGGAATGACCTTATTTAAAACATCCGCATGTTGCACTATTCACCATCTTGTAACTGTCCGTAACGAAATACAACCAAAAAAATTTTTAAAGACATGAGGATAATACAATATTCAGAATGTTCTGGATTTCCCCCATACAAAAAGTGGCTCATAACTTCCACTTATCTTCAATAGTATATATCCCGTAATGCGGAACTTAAAATTACGAAATACACGCGGTTATGATAATGGAAATATTTAAAAAGATATATACCTTTACAAAGCAAAGTTATGAATAATTGAGCAAATTTTGTACAGTTTTAATGTATATATATATATGTATTCCCAACATTCTAGCTTTCGTAAATAGTTCGAAAGGATTTATTAGCTATTCATGGTTAATTTAGACGTTTCAAGTTCCCATCCAACTGAGAAAACAATTATACATTAAATTAACTAATCATACTATTTTATATACTTGTAAACACGAATCAAATAAGGTTCTCTTATACAATTACCGCTAAAAATCTTTCAATTTCTTTCTATCATTTTTTATTAGGTCAAAATTAATATAATCAAATTGAGCAATTTAATCAGTTTTATAAATAATTTACAGATAGCTCAACATATCTTAAATGTTGGTTGTAAAAGATATACAATTAGCTTTTAGTTATTTAGAAATATTATCAGCAATTAGAAAACGAGGAAAATAATCTAAATAAGCTTCAAAATTTCCAAACCCTAGTTAAAATTGATTTGGTTGCATTAGATTGTGCTAAAATAGCTGGGAAAGATTTTTATAATAATATATTAGTTGAACCAACCTGATTTTTGATTTACATCTGACCAGACAAAATTTTTAAAGTACTTAATATTCCACAAACGGTCATAATATTTATGCCGCTTTTTCTTTCCTTTAATTATTAATAATAAAACCGTATTTTTTACCAATATTAGTGTTATTTAATAAACGCGCAACTTTCTTTGCCACATTTTTATCTTTAAACTCAACCCATCCTTCTGAGAAGTAAAATGATTTCTTTTTCTTAACCTTTTTATCAAATTCATCGACAGTGGACTCTATTATTATATAGTGTAAAAACGATAAACACATATACCGGGTCGAAGGTACAGTCTACCGATCTCACCGTATTTGCCTAATAGATCTCTTATTGAAGAGGGCTTTATTCCGGCAGGAATAGATGAAAGGTACACAATGCCAGGAGATTTCAACTTCGTGGACATGAAACTCGCATCAAACTCTCCGTAAACCGTGTATTCACGATTGTTAACGATTTTCTCTCAAAGATTTGAGTGCCATTGATCTGTCATTTATTGCCGTGATTATAAACTTTATATCTATTGTTAGTGTTAAACAGCATGGCCGAAAACTATTTTTTGGCATTTTGAGGACAATATTCGGGATGCTTTTATCTTTTAATTTGATTTGCAACATTTAAATACATACATTACCTACACTCTATTAAAGACTTATATATATGATGCCTGGTTAAGGATAGAACCAATTTGCAAAATTTTTCGTGCTAAGAGTTGTATCTATATATAAGAGCACAAAATTCACACGAATGGAAGAAATGATAATGGGCTGAACCTCCACCCTTTGCTACGCGTTTATATATATTTTACTTGATAAACCGGTGATTTTACAGAATTAGATTATTAATTAACAAAAATAAGTAGATATGAAATATAAAATATCTATTTAGATTGATACAGACAAATCTTAAGCACTCGAAGAAGTATCTTTTTTATTAAAGATCTGTCCAAGATGTATTCTTGCGAAATAACCCTTGAACCGTAAAAATATATTCTTTTCGCTGACTGTTGTACTTTATGGTAGCCTTCTAGTTACTCGGGTCAAAAGAGATATATTCCGGAGATGGGTAGTTATAAGCGAAGTGTAATAGAAAGAATGTTTATCACAATACAAAAATTAATTTAACGTATCACTTAATGTAAAAATAATTTTCTCCACATCTTTTGTGAAGAAAACAAGAAATCTTAATAAATATGTTATGAGATAATTTATTAAGTCAGCGAGCCTCGATTACCGTTTAAAAATACATTAAGCACTATTTGGATAAACCCTTTATTTCTTCAACATTGGAACAGTTCGGGGTGCCGGGTATGCCGCCAGTCCCTCTTGAACTTTTATCAAGGGAGGTAATTCACCATAATTGTTTCCCGTTTCTATCATGTTACAAACATAAAGACACTCATGGACCCTTCGAAAATTATGGTTTTACCTTACTGAAAAAAAATCAGAGATTTTTTATTCATATGGTTACAAATTTTTCTGTAAAGTGAAAGATTTAATATTTGAAAAGTCTATGATATTTTTGTTCTAACTTCAAGTTATCGTCAATCAGGGTTTGAGCTGTGTTATCATCATAACTTCGGCAAGTTATTGTTGTACCATCACATAATAACGGATCAAATGCTAAAAGCATATTGATTGATGATGTTATTTATCAGTAACGGGGTGTCCACCACTTTTATAAAGAAACCCATTATAAGAAGCAATGCAGCGCGTGTATAAACAAAAAGTTAACTCCAATATTACGCTTGACTATTTAAATAAAGCTATGTGCAAAAATGAATGCTATATGATGACGCCATCATTATTTAACAAATTCCCTTTTTTTGGCTCAGATTTCCTATATCGTTCTGATTCAGCTACTAGAGCATTTGAATTTAGTCTCAGCTTCTTGAGGGTTGTTTTCATTTTCCCTGAGTTCCGAGGCCTCAGAGAAATCCCTTCTGTACCATAGTTTAAGTAATTTGTATGTGGCATATGCAGTTACTCTAGATTAGTTTATTAACTCGAGAATTGTGTGTATTCTAATAATGGAGAATCAAAACCAGAAGCTATTACATAATGGCGCAGTCGACAGGATCTGTCTACCAAGAGATTTTTCATCCGATGTGGAAGCAGAGCTTCGGCTTGAAAGGATGGTTCTGTTCCTAAATGTATGTGATGCTGATGATGATGCAAAAAAGATGATTTTATTATTCTACAGGGTGTCCATAAAGTCTGGACACATAGGATAGTTGAATTTTTTTTCTATATAATTAAAATTAAGTTTTATTTTCACTATTTATTTTATTCAAATAACATCTTCAATATG
>LDMZ01036346.1:0-17492 GCA_001455285.1 Sphaeromyxa zaharoni | reverse complement strand
AAGACGCTACGATGTAAAAGTACATGCGATGTTGAGTCGCCGCAATGTAAAGACATGGAACCTTAAAATTGGTATATGCTCTTCAATCCTATTTCACGCATTTCATATATGCTTGAAATATCCAACAATTAATGTGTTTGTTCTTTCTCTGAATTGTCCTTTAGGTTCAAGTATTATTGAAGTATTAGATAGATTCCGTATATTATAAATTCTTATAATTTCCTGGGTACATCTACACTCATAACGATCATAATAATGTGCCAATTGTATTTATTTAAATTTTAGATTATGACCCAGGATATCGAAAAAACTATTAAAATATGTTTATAATAACGACTCTTCATTGTTATTAAAATATTGGAGATAAAAATGTATTCTGGAAAATTAACGGTCAAAAAATATGAATTGACGGTTTCTATATTTCATTTGAGCACATAATTTTTTATTACAAGTTCTGATACAGTAACAAACATGACTTTCAGGTTCTAAAATAATTTGGAATCTCTAACCTATTGAATGATTGAACAGAAAAATTAAATTTATTTTAAATTATTTTATATATATATGATATTTATATATCAAAGAATGTTAATATTATTCTATGAAATTAAGATAGTTAATACATCAAAGAACGTATCTCATCGCTTTCATAATACCTCTAAAAAATATACAGTTTAAACATTTTTATTGATTTTATCTGTTACAAAGCAGATAATAAAAATTTTGAGATGAAATTTTAAAGGAAGATATTTTTATAGATATGTGTAGATATGATCATCAATTTTTATCCGAAGATTATATAAAAATATTTTCAAAAAAAATTTTTCATGAATCACTGAAGATTGATTTCAATAATTTACCAAGAATATCATAATTATATCGTTGGATGCGTTTCTAAAATATATGTTGTTTTAAAATTTTTAACTAAAAACATTAAATTCACAACATACCTGCCGATATTAATAGCTGTTGTATTTCGGATTCACTCATTGATTTATGATATGATTTTTTAATAAAAGCCAAAATCAATAAGAGAATCGAAAAAATAATCGCACCGGAATGAATAAACATTAAGTTCAAGAAATTTTTATTTATAAACATCATTTAATATTAAAACAGTTTTTTAATTCATATGACAGTCCGATAACTAAATATTGATTAAATTTGTTTGTAAAAAATTGATTTTCTAATTTATATAAGTAATTGTTTAGATAACGTACGATAATTGAATTATCATCTGGAATACAACTTGGACGGTAAATATGTGTATGTAAAGACTGACCAATGTTACGAATGAAGTCTGCTTTTAAATTTATTTCCCTTTAGTTTAAATATGTTGGAGAACTGAGAAATATTAGTTTGTACTATAATATTTTTAGCTAAGTCCTATATTTTATACTAGAAATATTATAATTGTTGTACTATAATATCAATTAATCAAAAAATGACTTATAAAAGCAAAACAAATTTGAGCTATCAGACATATTACTGAGATATAATTTTAATAAGATCTTTCATATTAATAACTGCTAGAGTCATTCCGATGAGAAAGAATATTCAATCATTTTATATTCTCATGCAAAAATTCTTATATGTAATATAGAATTTACAAAATATTTTATATAAAATTTAAATTACATAATATTTATCATTTGTTTATCTGATAAAACTTAAGGTGCTTTTTAACATATGGCGAATTATATTTCATTTAATTACACTGCAAATAACGCATTCATAGCAATTCCCTTGAAAATATAACCTGTATTTCTTTATTTTCAAAACTTTTTAAACATTATTTTTTGAATATATATAATTTTTTCCAATATTCTATAATATCTCATAATTAGTATTATTTGGAACACGAGTAATACCAAATTCCGCGAGGTTTAATATAAAAATTTGATAATTTTTCTAGTTATTTGCAAATTTGGTGCAGACAACATTTATATCAAAAATTTTCTTCCAATTTGTGAGTTTTATAATTAATTATATAAATACGATCACTTTATGTAAGCTAAAAGATCCGTCATTCCATTTTGAACGGCTTTCAATATAATATTTAAATTTCCAAAATTCAGGTTTTGTTGAATATGCATCATCCACTTATGATAAACTTATTATTTATGTTTCAAACAGTGAACTTTTTTTTAGATTAATTTTCAATGTATTAATCTGGTTTAAGTTATAATATGTGTCAAGACATTGGTTGTTGATTGTATAGTTTTATTCATGATTTCTGAAAATTTGAAAAATTATAACGGGCTTTCTGAAAAAAATATACTAGAATAATTTTGACATATTTTTATGAATATTTCGTAACAATTAAATGATTATTTTTATTTCCTCTAATATCCATTTGAAATGAATATCATTTCTAATGGTTCGGAATTCTTTGTTTAATAAACTTTAGAATAAGAAAACATAGCTTATTTTATCATTTTTTGTGAATTGTTATATTACTTCCAGATCTTAATTTAAAAGTAGTTTTATCAACTTTTTGTTGGAATTTTTTTTATTTCCTGTAAAATGACTTTAAGAAAAATATCTATTTATATTTAAATAATAGTTAAGGATTTTTTTTAATTTTTAACTTTTCTAACAATTCTATAAAAGTCAGTAAACAAATAGTGGTTAATGTAGATTAATAAGAAATGTATGGAGAAAAAAATTCAGAGAACTACAATATTTTAATAAATTGTAAAATATTTTCTTTGTTTTATCATTTCTATATTTTTCTATTTTTCCTCTTCCATCATTTAATTTTTCAAAATTTTAAAATAATCCAAAAATTAAAATATAGGATTCGTTTCATCTAAATAATTTCTAATATTTTTTGTCGAAATTTTTAATCTATATCGAATATAAATTTCTGACTACAATACTATAATTTTGAAAAATTTGTTTTTGGATTACAGTTCAATAATTTTTAATGTCAATTTTGGTAATGCATTAAAATTATTTTAAAATTTTACGATTCTTAAATGTATTAAGTGTTCATAAGGAATTGAAAAAAATAACAAATATATTTTTGAATATATCTATTTTTTATGCAGGATGTTTTTAAAATTAATATGTTTTCTGGGTTATAAAAATCTCACTTCGATATTTGTCAGTTTGAGAACTATTATTTAGAATGGCTCTTCAACGTATCGTTAATACCCATAAAAAATTTTTTTCTTAATTTAATAGATTATAGAGACCTAAAATATTATTTTATATAGAAATATAAATATTTATCTCCTTTTATATCAACATATGACTTTACTATTATTTTAATCATGACTGAAAAAATAGTTAATATTTTTTAGAAAATATTTACTGTTTTTTGTTGAATATTCTTTAAAACTGAAAAAATTGATAAATAAGTTTAGAAGTAATAATTAAAAATTGAATCGAGGGATATTAAATAAATAATAATAATTCTACATTACATACATATAAAAGATTTAATTTTTATAAAAAATTTTTTTCAACAATTTTATCATAGCACTTATCTTTATTAGTTTTGCTGGTATTTATGTGTGAAAATAAATTTTTGCTCCACTATAAATCGGTTTCAAATCTATTCTCCCACTTAATAACGCTTCAACTATCACTGTTATATTTTATGTCGTCTGTTAAGAAGTGTAAAAAATAATTTTTATTAAAATATATTAAACATTACGTTAACAGATGCTAGTTTTATATCAATATATAGGCAAAAAAGTTGTGTTCGTCTTTATAATTTTCTATATACTTGATCCATAATATAAATACTTTATCATATATGATTGAGGTGATAGAAAATATAAAAAATGATGAATTTGGTTTAAAATGAATACTTTCGAATGGTAATTAAATCTAATTTAATAAGATTTTCAGAGAGCACCCGAACCATTTAAAAAAAGCTAATTTCTTTAATATTTTTTTTATTACGCCATAAATTCTTTCTAGTGCAGATATTTTAGCAGTTTCATCTCAAAATCGCAGAAAAATTTAATCCATTTAAATTCGTAGTTTTTGTTTGTGTTTAAAATATATCAATTTTCAAATAAAATTATACCCATATTATGATGTTGATTATTCATGTCAGTTATATTATTTAATAAAATCTTATATAAAACACAATATGTTCTATATGTATATTTATTTCGATTAATATTATTTTTTGGCACTTTCAAACGAAAATAAGACACTAATAAATAAAATAATGCAATTTTCATCAAAGCAATTAACAATTAAGAAAAAACGTTTAATGATGAAATCAATATTTTTATATACGATATAAATGTTATATTACAATCAAATTTATTATACTTGATTGTATTGCATATATTTGTAGAAACTCTGTATGAAATTTTGAATATTTTGCAAAAATAAATATGCTTCTTAACTTATTTAAACTTAATCGAAAGAAATTTTCATGAAATTTTTCTTTAAGTAATATATTGTTTTTCTAATATGGTGAATCCTGTAATATGTTTAGTGTTTTAATTTTAAATTCTGTAATAAAATTGGCCTCTGATGGGTTGCTCCGATAAACATTGTTTCTAATCTCTTTTTGACTTTTTTTTGTCAAAATTAATTCCATTTCTCATTTTTTTAGACTTACCATTTTATGCTTTGAATTGTAATTTGAAACAATTTAATTCCTTGAAAGAATTTAGGATATATTTTATAATATCATCAATTCCATTTTATAATATGGAAGAATTTATTGAAAAAATGTTTTTTGTTATTTTGTATCATATTTGAAATACAATATTTTTAATTGGATGTATCTATATTATCCTAAATAAATTTGAATATATAATATGTTTGTTTCCTACTTTTTGATTTACAGAAAAGGGTCCAAAAACATACAATATTATAAAAATAATACTACATTATTGATGATTCATCAATTGTCAAATACTTCGTTTATTGTTGCGGTTAATGTAACTTTCATCATTTAAAAACTTTCAGCAAGTACATTCTTTCAATGATTATTTTCTTTTTGTATCGACAATTACATGATACTCTGTTATAACTTCAATTATTTGCTTTTTTATATATTTTTTACGTTAAATGGTATAAGATATACTTATTTCTCTATCAAACATTTTTGAATAATGTGCAACAAAACAAAATATTTTTTCTCATTCGAATATTCAAAATTAATTATACTCGCAAAAATGATATTGTTAATAATCTATAGTTGTAATGTTTGATTGATCATGCAAGTGTAATAACTGAATAATAAAAGTGTTTTCAGCTTTTTTCATGTATTTGATTAATTTTTTTATCAATTTTTTTAATTATTTAACAAATGTATTTTAAAAATATATTTATTCCTTAACGAAATATAATCAATTGAAATAAAAAATTCATAATAAATTTATTAATTAGGATTTATAAACTTTAAATTAATATCTTATATGATGTTTTTGGTTTTTACAAAACATAAAATATTAATGGATTATAATTAATATAAATAAGAAATTTTTCTGTTAAACCATATTCAAAATATATTTTTTTTTATAAAAAATACTTTACACCAAATCTCATTTAAAAATTTATTACGTATGATTGACACCCAGAGAACAAAGGGCTGATAAATTAGCGAAACCCTAGTAAAATGGTAGGTAATCAGGGATATTTTATTTGGTGAAAATCCTACAATGCCTGTCAAGATCGCTGGCAAGCTCTGGCTGGCGCCTTACTTGACTGGAAAGTGGGCTGGAGGTAAGACTCATCTTACTGAACCGCCTTCAAAAACATAAGGAGCCGGTATAGGTTTTTCCTCCATAGCTAAAAAAAAAGAAGATATGATTAACATATGATATATTTTATTTAAGAATTAATGCTTAGATAAATTTTACATATTAAGAAAGTTTGAGAAACAAAATTATTCATAAGTTTAACAGGTATGTCAAATATTTAAAAAATTGTAATATTTTTTGTTTGAAAATGTATAAACATTGCAACATCCTTGACTGTAATTGGAAAATTTTTATTTTGGAAATAAGTTAGATGAATTTCAATAAGGTAACTTTTATTAAGTTATGATTCACCAATATTTGACTATGCGCAAAAATAAAATTTAATATGTAATGAATAAAAAATTATTGATCAAACGCATATAGTATGCCTAATGTCTTTTACTCCAGTGTGTAGAGCCATCGGCATCATAAATCTAATAATCTTCGAATATATTCAGATGATGCACCTTTATTAAACCCGAGAATATTTCTATCCTGCTTCGTAGTCTAATTTTCTACTTTATATACGAGCCATATTTTTCCATTACCACATTAAGATCACCCAAAGCCGTTTGAATTCTATTTAATATGATGTTGTTTTGGCAAAAATTTATTAAACTAGCCTAAGAAAAAATTACTCCCTGTTTATCATTTAAAAATGGAAAATATACTATTTTACATTAAATGAATAGGATATATGAGCGCCACAATAGACAGAAACAGATTATTGGAGTTTTATTTAAACTAGAGCAAAATTATTTGCAACAGTCAGGAATAAAAAAATTTTTATTGTTCAATCTTTAAAAATCAAAATCAATTATCAGTCAATACTTGAAAATCGTAAGGGATATGTTAAATGTATAATAAAAGCTACATTTTTTTTTGGATTATTTTCAAAGAGAAAGTTTGTATTTGGTGCATAATCAACGAAAAATCACCTTTATTAAATACAGTTTGCATAAGCGAATCAAATACTCTGCATGAAAAAAATTATATCGAATTTTTTTGGATATCGATTATATAACGATTAATTTAATACATTAAATTTTAACAGTAACTGGCGATAAAATATATTGAAATTAATTAAATGTATAGCCACTATTATAATATTATTGACAGGGAATTTGAATTTGATCTATATATAAACGTAAATATAATTTAAAAATCTTATATTTTCCTACCCTAACTTCATGTGGATCAACATTTATAACCTTGAATTTTTACATTTACATATATTTTCTGCAATGGAAAATTTTGGCGAATTAATTTCATTTTATAAACAAATAGTTAAAATATCAAAATATTCAATTATTTTATGGAACTTACGTTATTATAAGAGGTTATTCAATTGATATAACTCAGCAATAAGATTAATTCACAAGCTATCATTTTTATCGCCGAAAACTGTATAAACAGTAAGGTAGATACTATATGCACAATTTTTAAACCAATTATTATAAATTATAAAACATCTAAAAACAGTCAACTCCAAGTGAAATTACGTAAATCTTTCCTTACAGTATTGAAGTGTAAATTCACCAATTTTGAACCCTATGTTATTAATATAATATAATTTATAAAAAATTAAGAGGATATTTTTATATTTTGTACAAGACTATTGTTATAATGAGATTTTTTACACGAAAAATAGCTAAATATAAAAATTATTAATTACTGATTTCTATGCTACTAAAAGCGAGTTTTATGAAAAATTGGAGTTAATTAAATGATTTTAGAGTTTTTGGATTTAAAAATAATGTTTATAAGATCTACGTCGGAGTTGCCCGGTAAAACAACATGGAAAATTATTTATAACTAATAATATATTTAATTCAGTTAAAAGTACAAATTATTTTAATTTTAAAATGAGATATAAAACCAATTAATATTTAGAATTTTTTTACTAAAAAATATGTTAAAGCATAAAAAACATAGAAAATTTGAAATAGGAATACGATATTCTTCATTCTAAATTGTTGAATGAACTCATGAAAAATGAATAATATATATGGGTTTAATAAATATTTTTTGAATTAGATGTATCTAAACTTGGATTGAAAATTTTTTATAATATATCATTTATAGATATTGGTTAAATCTTGACTGATACAAGGGTAAGTGAATAAAGCAACAAAAATCTTCGATTTTGCAGCCATTAATCCGCGAATTATTTTGAATTTTAATTCTTTAATTTAAGGAAATCAATTTAAAGATATTTTTCAATAATAAAATAACTAAAAATATATGTTATCTTTAAAAAATTATAATTAATAAAAAAGAGATTTTCACCGGTTCAAAAATGTATTTTCTACAAAAAAATAGCATCAAAATCAAACTAATGATTATAAATATTTAACCTATTTAATTTTTAATTCAAAATTGATAACTTGTAGATATTTCTGCACAGTCCGTAAGTAAAAGGATAAAGTTTGTATTTTTTTTACGCAAAACGCTCAATATTAAATAACTGCTTAATGATCATGTTGACTCAAAAATATATGATTGAAATTATACTAATAATTTAAATATAACCGTAATAAATTCCATTTATTTTATATTAAATAAAATTTAAAAATTAGTTATAATGGCTAGATATAGGTTACCATGAATTTCTAATTTTATTATAACAAATTATGTCTATTAGATGTCCTAATGTTTTTATCATTCGTAAATATCAAATAAAAGTAAAATCAAACATTTCTATTGGTTAAAAATATTTACAACGAAAACGGTTGGCTTATTTCAAATCTTTTTTACCTTAGATATTGTTCAAAATTAAATATTTTTTTGAAAAGTTTTTGTATATATACAAAAGGAATCTGACAAACAATAACTTGATTGTTCTTAATTAACAAAATTATGTCAAAAATATATTTTATATTGAAAAAAATTTTGAAAGATAATTTTAGCTTCGTTGATTATTGTTAAAAATTAAAACACCCAATTTCATGTGAACAAAATGGCTGGGAATTAAAAGCATATATAGTAGAAGGCATAAATTTTGCGAGATTATTATACTAATCAAGTAAATCATATAAAAATTTGATCATATAGAAATATCGCTGTTCAAACACACAAAACATGAGATGTTTTGAACTTTTTTATAAAAATCCTTGCAATCTTTTCTGCAATTATAATTAATTATGGAGAATGGTAAATATTAGTAATACGAAATCAATAGTAATAATTATTTTAGATTAAATTTAAATTTTTAAAAAGGAAAAGTGTATTAAATCGTAAATTATTTAAGATAAATGCATTTTCCAATAAAAATTTCTAACAAAAATTATGAATATCATCAGTCCCGCTGGAATTTATTCTGTAAAATATTTTTACAATATTCTTACCAAAGATGTAAATCACGTTAAAAATAATATTTTATGATTATGGAAATTTATTAAATTTCAGCAGCGATCGAAAATGAAATATTTTGGATATAAAAATTAAATTTGCACCTTAAACTTCTATGTAGTTACTAATAAGCTATAATATCAGTGTAATTAATAAGTTTTAAGCATTTTCTATATATCTATCAATTCAGATGTTCATGTGATTTAAAATAAAATATCGTAAAAAAATTTTTATTAACTTTTAATAGAATAAATTTCTATTTTTTTCTTAATTAAAAAATTTTTTTAAATCAAATGCCCGATTTTTTCTCAATTTTATCAGAAGTAATAACATATACATAAGTTTATGTACATATATTTATATAGATAATGTAGATGTAACTTAATTTGTTAATTATGAAACTTTTTTCAAAAATATTAAAATCTTTACATTTTTTAGCAAAAAAACGCGAGAAACATTTTAGGGAGCAATCATGAAGGCCAAAAAGAAATACTAATGAATATTTTTTTCAATCTGCTACATTTCGTAATCCAGAATTAGTTCTTCACATGTAAATTAAGTGTATCGAACGACAAATTTTAAAATCTTTCTAAAAAATTTCATAATATTTATTACAGATAAAAAAAGAAAATATATTAGTTTGATTATGCCCCATATGCTAAAATATTACCACTAGGATAAAGAGAAAAAGCACAAAAATTATTTGCTGTTAAAATCTATATCTATGTAGTGGTTCAATTTTTAACTTAAAGATGTTTTTAATGAATTTTGATTTTACATCCTAAACCATATAAAGGTTTATTTTTTTATTTAAGACTGTTAATTCAGCTTCCATGTATTTGTATAGTATTATTTTATAATATTGAAGAAAAGAAAGCGCTTTCTTTATTACTAAAAACACATTAAATTTTATCAGTGTTAATATTTCTGAAATTAATAAAATGAGTTAATGATCATGTCCATATTTACATACTTAGTAAAAATTTAATAATCAATATAAAAATATCATTATTTTTCACGCTTATTTTTATATGGTACGTTAGATAAGCTGTAGATAGCCTGCTTTTTGATTTAAATTGATTTATTTTCCAAATTAGTACATGATAAGGCACAAAACCTTTATTTAAAAAACTTATATTACTGTTTTGAAAATTAGCGAGTAAAGCAAAATTTTTTTACAACATAAATTTGATGCAAATTAACATAATGAAAAATTACTAAGCTCAATTAATCATTAATTTTTTATATCTGTTACAGATACACTTTTTGTCTTATAAAACTGTCATGCCGATTTGGGAAAGATTAAGATTAAAATGAAATTGGGAAAAAATATAATTGATGTGTATCTAATCAGTAAACATAGAATAGATTGTTGTTACATCCTAATTTGAAAATATTCTATGGTAATTTAAATTAGAATAAAAGTGTTATTCAATGATATTTAAAAAAGACAGAAGAATATTTTTAACTATTTTATTCTAAAAAAAATTTAGATGGCTATTGAATCATTCAGATAGAGATTTGAATTTTTTTTTAAAGAATTAATAAACCAACATAAATTTTAGTAATGAAATATTGAATAAAAATCTTGCTTAGTCAAAGAAATAATTATTAATAAATTCCAACTATTCAGAATATAGTCCAGGTATTAAATTTTTGAAGGATAATTCATCAGTATAATTTGCTGCAACGCAATCAGTGAAAGTGTATTGATGCAGAACCACTTCAACAATAATATCACTAGAATTAGCATTAAAAGATGTCTGTTTGTCATCCTATTTATTAAGTAAAGATCATACACATACACTTATTCTTCAAAAAAAATATTCCAAATACCGTATGTTATCGATTTAAGGCTACAAAGATTATGCTACAGACTTTTGTTAAAGTCAACATCCTATCACAAACTGGATATATGATTATAGGCCGTTTTCAATAAAAGGTAAAGAGTCATTCAGATGAACATTGAAACATAAAATGTAATTATAAAAGTATTCAATTTTGTTGTCAATATTAGTAATGCTCTTGAATAAATCTTCATGTAATATAGATCTTGTACCAAAAAACTGTTGTTTCTTTTAAGGACTTATAAAAATTTTTTTAGGTATTATTTTAAAAAATGCATTTACTTTTAGCCTAAAACAATATTATTACCAGATATACATTTGCATTATTCTGTTATATACAAAAAAGGTTTGAAAAGTTTTAATTTTTAAGCTTTAAAAAACATATATTAATATATTTTCAAAAAACCATCAACACTTATTATACATTTCGGAATAAAACTACACTTATGGAATACATGAATCGTTATTCAAGTAAATTTAGAAATGAAGTTTTAATTATACATTTGGCATCATATTAAAATACATTAAATACAATCAAAATCGAGGCGAAATATTAAAAGGTACACCACAAGAATTATACATCATATTTTTTACAATTTAATGACAGACAGAATTTGCACAATATGACCTGCAGTTTTTATTTTATTTTTCCCTTAGATCATTCTTTTATGTAATTCTGATTTTCAAATTTGAAAATCTAATTTTTTACAAACGAGAATATTTATTTTAAAAAATAATTTGTTTCTAAGTAATTTTAAACATTAGATTAGAACAAACATGAATTATTTTATATTATTATTTGATTTTCACCACAAATGTGACGAATAAAATCAATTCCAATATAAGTAATACCCAATAATGAATTTTGGTTAGCGTAGCACTAGATAGTGTATTAGTTCGGGTCTTTGTAAGAATTTTGTGAATTAGTATTGTGAATGCTAACGTAATATTCGAAAATGAGTTATAATCTGCTTAAAAAGTCTCTTGTATTGTGTAGAATTACCATTCAATTTATAAAATGCGAATGCTGCAAAAAAATAAGCCAATATCTGTTTAATTCTTAGTTATTTATGGCAAAAATATTATATCTCTTTTATGTTATTATTTTATTGGAAATAGTAATAATTTTTTAGAAAAAAATATGTCACTTCAGAGATTATTAATGATATACATGAATAAATTCAGCTTGGGAATAACGTTGTCATGTTGACCTGATTAATATAATTCAGGTTAAAAAGATAACTATCATGATGAACCAGCAATAAACTGTATAAAATTAACACTACTCCAATAAATTTTATTAAAGATTTAATCAAAATAATTGATATGAAACTTTGTAATAAATGCACTATTATTTGATTAAATATCGGTTTTTTCTGCTATTTTATAATATTTACGTTGAAATAATATTGATTTCATTGGAAAATTATTAAAGAAGTGATTTCTGATTATAATATTTGAATGTCTTAGATAAGACTGAACTTGTCAGGTACGTATCGAAGAAAATATATTTTAAGAACTGGTTTATGAAAAATGCAAAAAAAATTTATTGTAAAAATTGATACATATAACACAATTCAAATTTTTATCTTTAATTTAAAAATTTAAAGTTCACAAAAATATCTTAACCTTGAATGAATTTTCTGAAAAATATTTTACTTGAGATGACTTTAAGTATATTCAGAAATCTTAAAAATAATAATCAAGGCTATCCAAACCCTTTGTAAACTGGATTTAAATTACATCTTCTTGTTTAAAAACACTTTAGTATTACATTAATTTGATATTAAATACTTTAATTAATACATGATATTAGAGAATTTTTCTGAGTGACCTTTCAATATATATATCGATTATCGAAAGTTGAAAATAACCAAATAATTCTTATCAAATCAAGCTAATGAAACCCTTCTATTTGTAGGTAATTGGTTTATGTTTTTTTTAATAAAGCTTTCTTAGAATTGTTATTTTTATTGCATTTAAGACGATTATTATTAGAGATTTTTAAGAGAAAATAAAGTATTTATTCCGTAGATTATAATTGATGAATTTTTTTGATCAGTAATATCAAGGGATATATTTTTTAATAATAATGATAGTTTATACAAATTTGTAAAATATTAATGTCTTTGGAATAATAGTCATACGAACATAATTATAATTTATACGAAACTTCAATTGTTATTTAAATTTTTACTACTAAAAATTATTTTATTGTCCGTTATACTTTGATAAAAAAATTTTTTTGGAAATGGGTTTTATAAACTGCAGAATATACTTTTTAATTCTGAAAGTAATTTATAATATGTTTAACAGAGATAAAATCAGATTTTTTAAAATATTTTGCTGTTTTAAATAAATAAGAATTCTGTATATATCTCACCATTTCTAAGAAATTTTTTTTTGAAAATTACGGTTTTCATATTTCTAGATCCCATTAAACAAGTTTAGGTGTTTTTCAAAGTAATTAAATGATATGTCATTCAATATCAGATATTTAACCAAAATATTCCAGTAATATTTATTATGGAAATTATCTGAGCTTACATCAAAGTATTTTTTTTACTTTGCTTATTATGAGGCTAATAGAATATATCTTGACATCATCCGATATTAAATATATTGTAGTTATCAGTTTATCAACATATGACTTACACCAAGAAATTTTAATTAATACGTTCTTCAAATTTGTGTAATAATGACTCTAGTTGCCAAGAATGCACTTATCATATTATTTAGAATAATTCAGATGGAAAATAGAAATGCAATGGAATTATTAGTGCATAAGCGAATTAAATAATTTTTTTTATTTCATATTAGATTTGAAGAAGATTTTTATATGAAAAACGTTATTTATCTCTTTTCTTCACATTTAAATAATTTGATTTTTATATAAACAACAAATAGATATAATTGGTTCAAAAATAATAGGATTCCGTTCAAATTATTTTTAAAATTTTTTGTGGAAAATATATAGTGTAGATTATCTTTTAAGATAAATAAAATGATTCAAATTTGCAGTAATTTATTAAGTATTTGCAGTTCTGGGAACGTATTTGCATAAAATGGATTATTTTAGATACTTTATAAATATGACGGTAAATATAATAGCCTAAAATATGGGATGTAAACCCTACATCCAGCATTATGGTCTTAGGTTTATTAACAAATTTAACAGTTCAGGAAATTTTCAAATTTTTAAGGCATAGATAATATGTTATCATAAAAAATATTCTTTGCATTGACAAGTTTCAGATGAGTTAATCTGGAAAAATATTTCTATAATATATCTTGAAATAGCATATATATATGCATAATAAAATATAATTTTAGGAAATCTTTGTAAAAACGTTGAAAAAAATTGAACAACCAAAATAAAATTACATATTTGCAAGGTATATTTGATTCAATACCATGTTATCGCAATAAAGATTTTTTAATCAGTATAGCTTTTTCAATGCTAGGATTAGGTTAAGTTTGAACTAATTATATCAAACAATACATACTACTAGATAAAATAATCATTTTCTAGTTCAAACAGACTGGGTGGAGTTACAGGTTTTATATTCTAGTCCTGCTTTACTCATTTTTAATAAAGGAATCTAAGCTTAGAAATTATATGTAAATTTTAGCTTATGTGGATACTATCAATGCCAATATCAGATGTATTTCCTTTTTTTATGGTCTTAAGGTTAATGATACTTTTATTAATCAGTTAAACTCTAAAACAATATAAATAAAAATAAAATATACAATTTTTTGTAAATTTTGAAGTTATATATACTAAAGAGGATAAAGGTAAAAAAAATAAATTTTTTTCAAATCTCCTACAAAATTCGATACCTATTAATAGAATAAACATTCGAATGAATGAAAATTATTTATTTTAAAAGTTAAACATTATTTAAATATTTTATTAGTTTAAAACTTTTTAGAAAGATTTTTTTAATGGAATATTAATCCAAAATCTTAATTTATCTTCTATATGATTACTGAACAACGAAATAAAAAGCAGTGTATTTTTTTTGACGAATATACCACAATAAAAATATTATTGTTTCCCAAAGTAAAAATAGAACGTCCCAAAATTTGTTATGGATTCCATAACGGATGTCTTCATTGTAGTCAAATCAAAATTTAAGACCATTCAATCAGCCAAATTATCAAGCATTGGATTAATAGTCGTTTCATTTGTTCTGAACCTTGTCTCGTTTTTCCACTACGATTGGTACAGGGTATATTCGCATAAATTACCTGAAGCATCATACTTTTTACATTCAATCCTAAGCGATGAAAGATCAATGCTAGATGTGTTCAACAAAGGTAAATATTATAAATTAACACCAAATTATAAAATTTTTTATTTTTGAATGCTCAAATTTTTTAAAATAAAAATTATAGTATGGAAGGATAAAATTTATTCATGAAATGAATATTGCAACACACGTTTTATTGAAGAAAGTGTTAAATTTAATATCCATATCCTTTATCTAAACTTTATTTAAAAAGATATAGCATAACCAGGAATATTTTTCGATTGAAAACTCTACGACATTTCATTTCTGAAAACTTAAATGTTAATATATTAAAATTCATTGCATGGTCAATTATAATTTTTCTTTTGATATCGTTATTTAATATAGTATCATATAATTCAATGTGTTTTATATAATTTTTTCGTTCTGGTTGACAAATTCCAAAATTTTTAATGTCTTTAATGCCAGTTCAGAGTTTTATATACATAATGATATATTAATTTAATATAGTAAGAGTTGTATATTCCTTAAATATCTACTTAGTAAACTGAATTATTATCGAATTAATTTTGATATATGTGACTGAAAGATATTTTGCAATTTGTAAATGTTACTAGGTACATTGAGAAATACATTAAGGTTCTGATTAAGCGACATCCGTAATCCAGAAATCGAATTATATGTAAATTTTTTTATATTAAAATTCAGGATTTTGCATTTTGAATAAAAATATTTAGATTCACTTAAAATTATATAGCTGAACATGAAACAATCCGTTATATATTTTGTGAAAATAAAGATTATGATTTTAAACTTTTTAAATTCGTTCATAGCTTGTATTCGATTTAAAGAAAAATAAATTTTGATATACTGATTTTTATTTTTGATATCCCAGCATTAAAGCTTATGCGCCAATTTTAATTAGAGATTTAAAATAAATAAATAAAAATTTTATTCTAAAAATTTTTTTTAAGATTATTTGATTTTTTTGTATTATAAAATATAATGGTGATATTATACGTCAAAATTTTTACTCCACTTTTTTAATATTTTATAAAACAAATTTTTATATAAATTGTTTTTTTCCTAAATCTAATAAAATAAAAGTTAATTTTAGTTGGTTCATATCTGCTATATAAATGATAATAATAATTACAAGCGATAATTGTAAGTCTTAGTTAATAGTTTTTAATTGCTGTTTAATTTAAATAAATAATAGGGTCCTGCATTATAAAACATGTTTTTTAAAAATTGGTGATATAGTAAGAATTGTGTTTAACTCAAAAATGATATACGTACAGTAATATGAAATCTTTATTACCGGAAACACTCAATTATTTATTTAAATTATGGATTAATATTATGCAAAAACGTCACAAAAGATTGATTTTACAAAATACACTGAAATCGTTATTTTTTTTGGTAAATGCTACCAAACATAGTATTTTATGAAAATTAAATTTATATTTAACAGATAAAATTTTTTTCATATTAAAAAACTAATATCTAAATGAGAATGAAACGTTAAATTGTTTCAGATTAATTTTGGATTATTTTAAATGATTGAAACAAAAAAGATTAGCATTTAAGAATTTATTTTTGTTTGACCTGAGCTTAAAAAAATATAGTAGTTTGCATTAGTTTATCGCTATTGAAGTATTTGCAAAGTCACAATCTTTCATATTGAAATAACTCAGCCACATTTACCCCCATAGAATATTTGTTTGTAAATTACATGATATCGCATAAATTTATGATTGATATCATGCCAAAATTATTATTATAAGATTTATTGGAATAAAAAAAGTAACTGTCACAAATATACACTTAATCCTTAGCAATGAAAATAAATTACAATGCAAGGTTTGGGGAATCAGATATTTGGACCATAAAATTTATTTTAGCGATTAAAATTCCAAGAATAATAAAATTTAATTCCCTACAAATTAAAAATAAACTCTTTTTTCAATCTTGAGCTATGTTATTCCACAATCTTTTTTATAAATTAACAAATACTGTTTGAAAATATTGTATGATAAATAACAACAATAATAAAAAACAAGCATGTAATACAAATTATAACGGTCTCATAAATATGTATTATTACTAACTTCTCCCGGTTCATTAAAGGGATAAAATTGATTAAAATATATTGGTAAAAATATTACAATAGCAACATCAAAATAGTTATCTTATATTTGTAGAAAAGCATTATAAAATTATGTAAACAAAAATGATGCGTTAACCTTTAACCCATGTGATCAATCTTTCGTCATTTATTTAATGCAGAATAAATGAACGAAAAACTATTTTTTTTT
>LDMZ01036345.1:0-18813 GCA_001455285.1 Sphaeromyxa zaharoni | reverse complement strand
AAAAAAAAAGAATAAATAAGCTTAATATGATTTTTATGGTCTAAAAACGGACTATTTTAGATGTTAGTATTAACTAATTAATTTTTTTCATTTTATCGGACTAAATCTGTTAGGACTATTGTGAAGATTTTGCTGCTGATATAATTAAATTTTTCATCGGTGTAATTAGCATGTTTATGTTTGGAGTGGTTCAAAAAATAATTTCAACTTATTTATGACATTATTTTATCTTATGACACTGTAAATTAGCTAACATAACATCCTAATATTAAGACAAAATCCTTTAGTTTTTTCCTGTTTTATGAAATATTACGTGTATCCTATTTCTATTATTGCATTCATATTTTTTTCAAACATAATTTAATGATATCCCTTAATTATATCTGTTGTTGTTGATAATTTTTTTAATCTGAGTTCTTATCATGCTGATAAAATAACCATGACTTAAGAGATTGCTCCTTTATTGCAATTCTGAAGTATTTGGAAGTTATTATTTGTCTTTTTTAAAGAACCTGAATATAAATGTACTTCCTCTGTACATTTTTGTGTGCTCGATAATTCATTTTTCGGAATTAATGTACTACTCTTATACAAGAATAGATAATTAACGCTACCAATTTAGACGCCGAAATGTTTATTTTTCATTTTTAAAGCGCCTTTACGTTTATATATGCTTATATGTATGACGAGTGAGATATTCTTAAAAAAACATTTATAATTTAATAAAATGTTATAAATTGGTGTTATTTTTAGAATTAGAAGAATATGATGATTAAAATATTTTTACTGGTATGAATGTATTGGTGTTGTTAAAGTGTGTTGTCGGCATATTAGTTGATTCTATTGAAACAATTTATTGATAAGCTGAGTTTAAGATTATCTATGATTTGATACTTAGAATCAGTTATTGTTAGTGAACTGATAATATTTTTAATGTTAATTGATTATAAATTATGAAAAACAGGTAATTGATACAATGCATTATGGTTTTACACCATGGCTTTTTTACTGTAATTTAATTATTAAATTTTTTTTAGAATTCATACTTAGTGCTAGGTTAAGAAAATTATGTATAAATACATTTAATTAAAACGATAAAATCATCGTTATATTTTAGAACCTGTTATGGTTTGAATACTCCACTATAAAAATCAGTGTTTTGACCATAGGCTTTTATTCATATTTTGCAATATATAGCATTTATCTTCGAAATATGTTGCCAGAAAGTTATTAAACCTGATTTTTTTTGTTGCAAATATACCATTATCTGGGTCATCTAAACTTTTGATACCATCAAACCTCATACTTTGCGGTTTCGATATTCTGGATAACAAAATTCGTTATAAAAATAGAATAATAATACAAATTTCGGTTTATAATATCACATTACAATATGAATGAATTCTCTTGTTTGTTAAGAATATTGAAAAAGTTAAACTAAATTAGAACGCTTTATTTCAAACATATTTTTCATTTACTAATGTATTTATTCTTTTAAATAAGTAAGGATAATTCATATTTATTTTTTATGTAAAATTTGTTCATATTATAGTAAAAAATATGATTCGTTATAACTTTTGTAACTAATCGAATATGCATGTATCTTATTATTGAAATTAAGTTTATGTAGTTCTAGACTGGGATGTCAAGTTGTTATTGATGAAAGTTTTGATGGAGCAGTTCTGCATATCCCATCTACATTTGACGCAAGAGCTATAGCATAGGCTTTTGAAATTATATTTACCTCGTAGAATGTAATATAGATTTAAACTTAGATTATTTTTTTCTTATCATTTCTCTTTATATTTTCATCCATGATTTTTATTGATTTAAAAGTTTGCACAAGAATTAAATGATTGTGATATTTAATTGTCTTAAAAATATTGTTTATATTATTCCGATGACGTATCCGAAAACACTTTTAATGAATTAAACTATTGCACGAAGCTATTTTGAAAGTGAATAAAATCAATATAAATATCCAATTTTGAAATAAAAGTCCACATATCATCAATATTTTTCATCAAAAGGGTACTTTGAATGTATAAAATATTGCCATAATATTTTGGATCAACCAAAATATAATATTAATGTAGAATTTTGAAAAAAATATCAATGAAGTATTGACGCCTTCAGTGCTTATTTTAAACATGTTAATTTAAAATAAATTTAATTATTGTGTAAATTTAGTTCTTTGAAAAATTTTTATTTCCTATAAATTATTGCTTCGGAAAATTTTACTGTTTTTCATATCAATTAAAAATTATTGTGCATTCGTATTATACAAATTTCTGCAACTAATATCTTCATTTTGTATTTACTATTTTTTCACGTGTTTTTATACAAAATGAAGTTTTGAATTTTTTCTACTGTGTTCATTTGATTATATAATAATCCTGTTGATATTCGAAATTTATTTCAGTTACGATTTACCGATACCAATAACATTTCATCTTTTAATATAAAAAATAATAATCGGTTTATTATATTTGTCGGATATTTCTTTGTTTAAATGTTAGTTTTTAATAATTCATTAATTTTGATGTTTTATAAAAATCAAAAAATGTTCAGGTACTTTTTCATATTCTCTAAAGTAGAAAAAACAATTTAACTACTCGGTTCATATTTTAAACCACAAAAATTATTATTATTACTTTTTCAAATACCATTTGGTTTTGGTAAATTAAGTTTAATATAATAAACCTAATCGTAGGAATGCATACGCTAAGATAGCGTCGTTTGGTACTGGAACTGATAGATTAATGGCATTAATTGTTTACCAGCTTTAATATTAAAATTGTTAATCTTCTAATTTTCCACAGTTGATATAAAATTAATAAATTTTGGCTCTCTAATAATCAATGAATTTAAAAACTACTTATTTTTTTCTATAATTTTTGTGAAATTACTTTTAACAGATGCTTCTCTTGTTTGTATTGTTTATAGGCTTCCTTCGAATAAAATATTTAAATGTAAATATATCAAAAAATTATTTAATATGTAAAAAAACATTCGATAAATAGTAATTAAACTGTGTTCCTACATAAGATTTCTTACATTTTTCTAATGTTAACTGTTTTATTTATTCCTTGTCGAGAATATATTGAACAATTATTTAGCCAGGCTAGAATTAATGAAAGCAGATTATATTTTATATTTGTAGTTTATTAGCCAGTGGTACGATATATTGAAGTTAATTTGGTATTGAGTATTTATTGTTTTATTGTAAAATGTATTGATGTAAAAATGAAATCATATAATAATTAATTTAAAAGTTTTCAGTTTTTGTTAATTATAAAACGAACCAGGTTATAAATTTTCATATATTTAACAAGTTTGTTCGATGGAAATCTCTAGATATTTATAATCAGATTCGATCAACTTATGATATATTTGTATTTAATCGTTATTGTTTAATTACTTTTCATTAAATCGAAAAATGAAATTAAATATACGCAAAAAACATGTATGGTTAACATACGTTTCTCCTTTAATTGTATTACTTAATATTAAAAAAGAAAAAAAGGTTTATTATTATAAAGATACCTAAATACTTATAAATATTATAAAATCGAGATTTTTATAACTAAAAGAAAATATTTAATGATTTGAAAATTAAAGAGCACACTCTTAACAAACGATATTATTGTGTATGTTAAAAATTATAAATTTAAAACCAAGATATTACTATATTTTTTAAATAATTTAATGAATTTTTCGTTTTTTGATCAAACTGCTTTTTACAATAATGTATTTCCAAAAGTGTCTTAAATTTTCCTATATTATTACCATAATTGTATAATAAACAAAATGATCAGATATTTGATGTTATTTTAATACTAAGTCGATAATTTTGAATATACTGTGGTTTATGATTAACAACTTTATTAATCCCTACAGAAAGCTTGAATTCTAGCTCAGTTTGGTTAAGGACATTAATCCTATGAAAAATGCAATTAATCAACTTTCCGAATGTAGTTATTATGTTTTTTGAAGGGTGAGATTGCTTTGGTATTTCCAACAACGTAGTTCGTTAAGATTTCAGAATCGAATCATGGAATGCAAAAATTAGATGAGTCTTTGGGGTTGTGTAAATGTATTTATTTTGTTTTTCGAAAATATCACATTGGCAGTTCGATTGTGCAAACCATCAGTAAATATAATAAATTTATTGCATATTGTAAAATCAAAAAGCTGAAATCTAAATTTAGGCTAATTTCAGTTTGTTTAACTATATTTATCACCAATGCTGTTCCATTTTAAATGCATTATCATGCGAAAAAATAGGGCATTAAAGATTTCAAAATTTGTGGGATATATAAATCGTTTAAATTACCTTTTGCGCTTATATATGGTTAAAAAATCTTTTTAATTATAATCTACCACCGTTAGATTTATATAGTTTCTAAATCAATAGGCTTAGTATAATTATTCGGAAACAACCGAATAATAAAAAGAAAAAAATTATATGATAAATATTGAATGATCAGGTTCAGAACTAAAGGATATTTAGAATTATATGATTTTATATATCAGAGCAAAAATTCTTCAAATATTTTTGGACATTTTTAGTTATTTATTTTAACCAAATTAGTTATGACCATAGAAATTTTTCTTTCCGAAAGATATTTTTATATATATGATTTGCTAACTTACATAGATTTTTTGAAATATTTTAATTTGATGCTGAAGATAAAAAAGCTGATTTTATTTAGATAGCTTCAAGCATCATTAAGAAAGTATAAGTAAACGTTTTGGTTATTATGACTCCGAGGATTCATTTAAGTATATATGTTATTTCCGAAGCAATGATATTTTGACGATTTTTAATATTTGGACTGTTTTTACAAGTTTTCAAGGCCTTATTGAGTTGAATATGCGTTATTTTAACTCATATATTGGTACATATAAATTTGAGGAATCATAGATATTTTTGACTAGTAATGGAAATCGTACAATTCATTTCGCATAAAACAACAAAATGATATCCAAAGTATATAAAAAGCGTCTCAGAAAATATAACTTTTAAATAAACGTTTTGATGGGCTAAATTCAGTAAAAATAATACATGAATGAACATCACTTCTGTAAATGAATAAAAAATATTAAGCTCTTGATATTCAGCCCATTTGAATTTATTTAAATTGTAGTTAGGAATATTTGACATCGTAAATCCAATTTCTGCAATGAATATTCTCTCTATTAATAAATATGGTGCTCATTGTGGAACAAATATAGATTAAAATTATATGTTGAAAAAATTCTGAACGGCAATAATCTTTTCCAAATCTCGAGTGATTAGTGAAAACCTGTCTAACTTACACATATTTATCCTGATTAATTTGTTATACCCACATAAAACTACAATATATACTCTCATTGAACATCCCTTTAATTACATAAAACGAATAAATTAATTATTCAAAAAAATATGAAACTATGATGCTGAAGTATTCCAATTTATTAATCTTAAAATAATATACCTTACTTGTATACAATTAAAAAAAATTTTAATGCTTTTATTTTTAAATGTAGTAGATAATTATGGTGATATGCAGTAATTTTTCTCATTTAGTATAAAAAAATATATTTTAAATATTCACTTCCTTATAACTTAGGGTTTTAGTCTTTTTTTCTGTTCTTATAATTTAATATAATTTTAATTTTAATAAATATGATGTAAATTTTCATTTTGTTTTGTTATTGGTTTGTATTTTGTAATATTTTGATGTATGAATTTAAACGTTGCAAGTGTTCCATAATATTTTGTATCTCTTTTTCTAGACTCGTATTACATAATATAAATATGAATTTATGATTTAATCTTTGATTTATTTCATTTAAAACATAGCGCAAAAGCAATAACTATGAAGAAGTGTACATTTTTAGGTAAATTTTATCTACCATGATAAAAGATTCTAAAAACTCCGATTATTCATTATTTAATCAATGATAATTTAGCATTATTATTGAATTAAAAGGGTTTCATTCAGAAGAGTGATTAATCAAGATGTAAGTATACTAAAGGTAGATTTTCGATTGAAAAAAGAAACATTTTTTAATTTTATATCGAATATAAGATAAATCTAAAGGAAATATTTTTTTAGTTATTCATAACATTATTAATTTAAAAATTCTTTGGTTTGTAATGAAAAAAGTGCTTTATAATAATACAAAGTTTCTTAATGACTGCTAACTCTAATTTTTAGTTTCTATATTAAAATTCAATTATGTATCTTTATTATATTAAAAATATTATACAAATCCAATCATCGAAATTTTATATCAAATTTTAGTTATGGAAAAAAGATTTAAATGACAAAAACGATACGAGTATTAAATATTGAATCCATAAAATGTATTGTGTTGAATGTACTATTTACTTTCTATATTATAGATTATATTTAATGGTTTAAATATTTAATAGAGAAAATATTTGGGTATAAAATTTTTTCCACCAAATGTTTTCACCTAAAAAAACCTTTTATAATCGTGGTTGTGGTGCCCATGCCCATATAACTATTATTTAATTACTTGGCGTGACTACCGCCTCGTCGATTATTATTAATATATATATATATATATATATCTGTTTCTGATATATTTATTCAATTTTGTCAAATGAACCACCGAGAATATAAAGTGACGGAATCCCATGGGAAGATTTACGGATCGCCTGGATCACGCCAGACGAAACCATACCCGCAGAAGAGCCACCCAACACGGAGCTTATTTACCTGTTACGGTTCTACGGGTGGACTCCCTAGAGGGTACAGCAGTGGTAATGCTTTTAATTTGTTAAAAAGTGTTTCCTATAATAAGAGCGGTGTAAGAACTTTTGAATCTAACCATACTAAAGTTAATTAAGATTGAGTAAGTCTCAGGAACTTTGATTTTCAAATTTTTTTGTGTACTTAATCATGAAAGACTTAATTTTTGATTTTTTCCATATATTTATGTTACATAGTGTTACAATTAGATGTATTCTCAAGTTTCGATACCCTACTACGAGTTGTTCGGTTAAATAATTTAAAAAAACAGAATACTTACTGTAGTTAGCTGATGATTAGATTTCATTAGTGTCTTATTTTACTATAATTTAAAATAAGCGTGTCTACATATATTTTACAAAACTTACTTGTTACGCTTTTAAATCCGATTAAGAAATATATAGTTACCACATGAATTGCAAGTAATTTCTTTTTCGTGTAAGATTATGAATCAATAAGGCGTTAATGTTAAAATTGACAATCAATAGTCCTTCCATTCATTCGATTTTTTCTTTGAACTACAAATTATACAAATGTTATGGCCATTTAATTGATTCTAATCTAATTAATTTTACGGAGGTAGTTAAATTTTTATCTACCAGAGTAAACAATGCACTCCAAAATATCTTCAATCATTATATTTGTGAATATATATTTTATTAGAAACTTTGTTTTAATTATCTCTGATATTCGAATGTATTATTCTAATACAAAATATTCAAGTTTAAAATATTAGTATACCAAGAATGAGTAATTTCAGAACAATATATAATAAATAAACTAAATATATGTTCTACTGGCAAATTTTGCATTGGGGAGGAAAAAATATCCCATCATACTTAGCGTAAAAAAATGTTCATATTTTAGATAAAAATACTGAAAAAAATAAATTTAATTAAAGGAGTTGATTTTATAATCTTTCTAAAACTAAAATCAAATGCTTGAGATGTTTATGCATTAAAACATAAATATTTGAGAACTTTACTGATTTTTTAAATATTGAAAAACTTAATTAATTCTCTGGATAAAAATATGCGCTGTATAGTTGGATGATTAAACATGTAGTAATGTAGTGAATTAAACTTAAGCCTTTTAAATTTTTAATAAGAACAGTTTCGAAGAACCATATAGAATTTTTCTTTTCCTACCTTTAAAATAATTGGTGGGTATCATTACCTAACAGATACTTACGAATCCTATATATTATGAAAAATTTGTTATTAGTTCAGTGTAAAAACAACATTTGAAATAGAAATATATTTTTAATCAAAATATACTTATTTTTTAGACATTTAGGTAAAAAATATAGTTATCCACCATCAAATCTAAAATAAATGGAAACCTGCTGTAGCGGGAAAAATATTTAATCATCCCTATACATATAAAATATATGAATCTAAACCGTTAATATATTGATATTGTTATCTAGTATTCCTTTGTTTCTGCTATACCATGAATGACATCCTTTCGCATGTTTAAAAAATTTATTAAACCATCACAAAAATATTTTTTGTTTATTCTTAAGTTAAATTCAAATTTTTATGTAATTTTTTATTAGCTCAAAGAGACTTTTTTATATTAAATATATAATATACTACACATTGAACGGTAATAAATTTAATAGAAATAATTTAACACATACAATATGGTTCTGGATTATTGTATTAAAACATTAAATTTTTAATAGTGAAAGATGCATTCATGAGGAATCGATTTTTAAGCAATTTTTTATCAGAAATAAAATCCCATTAATATATAAATATAAAAGATATTTCCACTAAACATGGAACCTACAATGAATAGGAATATATTTAAATTTATCCCAAAGGGATATACTTACACGATATATTCGATCTAACTAACATTAGCTGGTTCAACATATAAATTAATTTATTATAATATATATTCACCACACAACCAGATTTATCTTCTCATTGTTGATATATACATGAATTCAATCTCTAACCTTATTCTTAATATCCTTTTCTACCAGATTTATGCCATTATTCTACCTATTGAATATAGTATGTATATTTTCATATAATAAGTATATCGTAATAAAAAGTCTCTCAGCCTTACAGTGATGATGGCGCTAATTGTTTTAAATGAATTTAATCGGTTGCAAAACTCTAATATTTTAATGTAATTAATGGTAATTTTTTACTGTTCTTGAGTAATTATAATTTCTTCGTAAGCAATATTTGTGCTAAGATCATTAAGTCTATTTTTTATGTTAATTAACAATGTATTTTTGAGAATAAAATACTTAAATTTTTGCTATAAACCATCCTAATTAAATTTTTCTTAAACATATTTTATTATGATTACTTCGATATTCTATACTGCCATTCTTTATCATTGATAAGAATTTGACGTGTGTGTAGTAAAATTTTTATATATTGAAAAGCTTAGACTTGGAAAACCCCGTTATAAATGTTTCTATGTCAATTTAAAAAGTTCAAAGCTTAGACTATTGTGCTACCTTATATAGAAACATGTACGAGTTGTTTAAATTGTTAGTATTGATATATAATATGCTATTATATTTTTGGAAACTGTTTTTATCTTCTTTTAACACACTATTGCTTACTTTATATATAGGAAAAGTTCAATTTCAAATTTTTAAATTCTATTTTAAACAATATATAATTTATTGTTGAAGACTTTTTTAACTAATAAAATTCTGTCTTAACTTTTTATTGTATTTGATAAAAAATATGTCAACAAATATTAATATATATCTGGTTTCGAATCTGTTTTTTCCTGTATATACTGAAATTTACTTTTACATTTATATAATTTTGAGAAAATGAAATTAAAAGATAATAGAGGAGTTTTATTCTAATGCACAGACTTGATAGCATAATATTTTGTATTCGATAAAATTATTACAACTTAATGTTTCCAAACAGTTGAGGAATAAAACTAAACTTAATTTAATATATTTACATGTTTTATGTTGATTTGGTTGAAGAATAAAGTTCTAATATAATTTTGCATGTTTAGCCTGATCTTAAATCTTGTGAATATCAGCCCTAATATTTTTGATAACTTTTTCATATTTCTAAATGAAACTCTACTCCAAATTTAGAGGTTTACGTGTTTATAATGCCGAAAATGGACACATGGATACCATGAATTATAAATATTCCTGTATATATTTATTTAAATTTACCAATTAATTTAGTAATCCTCGATGACCGATAATAATTCTCAACGATTATTTGCTCAAAAAAGGATACAGTACTTCAATATATTTGATCTATTTCATGTTTTACGATAAAATTTATTTGGAGTAGCGTATTTTTTCATAAAGCAATTCGTAGTGCGTTTTTTAAATTGAGTTGAAGTTCCATAATTTAAAAACAAGTTTGCCATAAAACAGTCTTGATTTTCTGAAGAAACGGTTTTAAATATTAGATTGCTAGAAAGATTTTTTAAATCTGGCAAAGATAATTTCATAGATTTCTATGGAATAAAACCTAATATTGACAGAGAAATATATTTCGTTTAAAATACTAAATCGATGAACATCTGTTATTTATTAACTTTTTTTAAAAATTATTTAGAATTCATTTTTTTAAATTTTGAACAGTATATTAAAGATTGGAGATTTTAATATTAGTACGTGCCCTAATTTAAGTAAAAGTTTATTTTAATAAAAAATCGGTGATTTAACTATTGTCACCAAACTAGGAAAATATTATAAATGATTTATTGTGTTGTCGGGTAAATATAAATGTAAACTTACAACCAAGAAATAAATGAAATTCATGAAATATGTTGAAAAAAAAACTATTTTTGATTGATGAACGTAGTGTATTGAATTTTTCTGTTATAAAAACAGAGTTCTCGGTTGGGTAGTGTCGGATGTAAATTCTAAAATTACCAACCAAAATTTTATAAAATGTGTTACAACCGAATTTGATTTATATTAGGAGAGCTATGCATGTTGGAAGTTGATTTCTCAATATCTGCGTCGATATAATGTATTTTTTAAATACCCGGGTTTATCTTCTATATAAATATTTTTTGTATTATTGCTTTCACTTTCTTGGATCCAGTGATGCCGCCTTCCAGTCGAACCGTATAAAGTAACATACGAATGTTTTTTAGTTTAGGGTTTCATGCAGAATCTGATAGTTCTTTTATCCATAATTCTCGAAAGGATACTACCATGAACTAATATTATCTCGGGCATTTATTGGGAATATTATATGCAAAGATAAGAAGATTCCAACTATTCTAATTTTACATGTATACTCGATTAGTAGACCCATGACGAGAGACGCTCGAAAGTAAATCCATCAAAAACGTCTTTGTTATGCTTGGAAACCTTGCTAAGACTTTTTTTTACCCTAAAAGTTATAAAAATATCCTAAATATTGAATACAGCAGCAGACAAATCGTCTGTAAATACCAGATATTCAAGCAATGTATAGGAGTCCTATTTTTACATAAGGTATTTTCTCCATGGAAAAACTGAAGGAAGAGCAATGATTTGTGATTTCAGTTTAGATCCCCAGATTTTAATTTCATAGATATAAAATAATAAAAATATTTATGTATGTACATTTGAATATTTTTCAGTATCAAATTTTTTATAAAGATATAAAAATTCAAATTATTACCTAAAAAAATTGTTTACGATAAGAATCTAATTTTTCTCGAAATTTTACACGCTAAAATAAGGAATTTACACCCATATTATAACAAAAATACACAGAAAAGTAATCTATTATTATTTCGAAACAATATTTTTATGTAATGTCAAATAATCTATCTATTCTAAATCTCATTTGATACAATATCCAAATTTCTAAAGCAAGGTTCACGGTTGTTGCGATACAATTAAACAGAAGCACGTAGAAATTCACTCCTAATCTATAATAAAAATATTTACTGTTTAATATTAATTTTCCTTGCTCTATTGAATTTTGAAAAACAAAAATAAAGTACCTTTTATATCTTCATAAACTATCAAAGTGAGAGCAATTGAAACTAAATTAAGGGCTTCTAAATAAATCTCAAAAAATTTCATACGTTAACCAAGGATGGTATCACAAATAAATCTGAAAAACAATCCTTTATAGGTAAACAATGCTGGTACAGAAGTAACTAGGCTAATAATACCAACAAATATTCCTCCTAATAAAATGAACATAAGTTCATTAAAATGCCCTAAAAATATTAGTAAGGCTTTACTTCAAATAATTAAAATATATTTAAAGAAAAAATAAATTTTATTTGAAAATGACGCACCAAAATTATTACTGAATGTTAAATGCAACAAAAATATTTCTTATCAAATATTAGGATTCAATAGAGGAACGTATCTTAATATCCAATTTTAAAAAATATGCAAATTATTTATTTTAATAGAATTTATTTTATCTGAAAAAAAGGTAAAATGAAATCTCATCGATATATTAATTTTAAATTCGGATTTTTCCTAAAACCAAATAAAGATTAGCCTAAAATATAATAATTTTAATAATAATTATGTTATTAATTTTACAATTAAAAAATAACTATATGTGTAACCCCAATATAAACTAATCACAGATGTCAGAAAATTACATTATTGACTACTTATAACGTTGAAAATAGTAAGTAATAAGAGATATATGGGGTCATTATTTGAAGCAATTTTTACATTCAATCAAAAACCTACAGGCTCTTATATATTATGATAAATGTATTATGCATCTAAATATGGATTTTAAAACAAAAATGTTGCTATTAGAGTAGTTGAAGTATTTAAGTGTGGTATATCTACCATCTGTTATTATGCTAGTCTCAAGATATCATAAATACTTTGAAAATAGGCAAAAACATGTTAGAGTAAGCGTAATTTCAATTTTTTGTATTTTACACAAATGCTACTTTGTATGAGCCTCAATATATTCATAACTAAAAAGATTAAATTTTCCGTCGTTCTGTATGGTTTCTTAGCCTCACATCAAAAGTTTCTAACAATTTAAAATACTTCCCCTTCACTAAATATGTATTTTTTAAATTAATTCCCTTAATCATTCTTGGAATGTTAAAAATGTATTTTTAGATTAAGATCGTTTTAACAATAACATATTAACCAATATTAATAACAAATTTGAAATATTATTAGAATGGAATGACCGATTATATTAGATTAATTGATTATTTAGCGAATAAATTCTTATCTGCTCAGAGTTTCCTTGATAGTATAAATTATATATATTTAAAAAAATATCAGCTAATACCATTACCATTCATACTTAATTGGAGGGGAATATTAACAATTTTTTATTTTTACTATAAATGCCTTGTTAATTTTTTACTTTTATTAAATAAAGAACTGTTGACGCTATGATTTTAGTTCTTGAAAGTAATTCAAAATTATTATTTTGCTCCTGCTCCTTTCAAGTCATGTACAAATAAATAAAGGGAATTTTTAATAAATTTTTCATACTTCTCTAACCTGAATAAACCTGTATAAGTAATCCATTGAAAGTATTTTAAAAAAAAAACTCAAATTTTTTAATAATATGAGTTGAATCTTGTTAATATTTTATAAATAAGTATTTGATTTAGTAACAAGGTATTTTCACTTTTTCCATTAAAGATCTAACTAAACATAAATTGTTATTAAAAATTTTTTTATTTAAGCTAATAATATATAAATAAAGTAACCTATTCAAATAATTTAATAATTAAAAGCATTTAATAAAATAATAAACAAACAAATTATTCTAAAAAATGATTAATCATATTCTTACATTACTTTTTCATTTCTAATTATATATATATTATTGCATGCATATAAAATACAAGATATTTTTTAATCTATAGGTTGTACATGTCACCGGAAAAGTATAGCTAATTTCATATTTTTTATAAAATTCGAAAGGTTCGGTTATTTTTTTTCATTTCAAAAGATTGAGTAAAGGAGAACTAATGATTGTTTTTTTTATATATATCAAGAAAATATTATTTTACAAAATAGAATTAAAACGGTTAATCGAGGCATGAATAAAATTTTTAATTTATACTTAATTTGCCCATATATTAAAGTTGTATATACGAAATTTCGCAACAAATTAAGACACATGATATGGTGTGTATTTGGAATAACAAAATTATTGCTGAAGTTATGCTTCCGTGTAAGAATATCAATGAGACAATAACGAGTCCAAAATTTAAATTTTATATGTTATCACTCAAATTCTCTTTTACCTCGTTCACACCTTCAACAAACAATTTTTTTCTATTAATGTTCTCTAAGTCGATTTATTATGTCACATGACCTTACTACCAAAAATGAACTATTAAGCTGACCATTATTTAATGCTCGAAAAGATAATTTATATTTTTTCCATAAATGTTTGAAATCGAATCCCCGAGTAAAATAATGTCACAGGTAAATGATATATTTGACACAATCAATTACTATCAATCATAATGAATGAAAGTTACTTGGACCTGGGACCTAAATCATTCTTCAAGCTATAAAAACCTTAAAATTAGATGGAATAATATCCAAGAAAACTTAATATATATCTTTAAAACTGGTCAGGTAAATTAAAGGCAAAAAAGGGTGAAGCAAGATCTCCGACGAAAAACTTCTTTAAATTTTTTGGGATATATTTAATGGGTCAGATTTAAAAATAGCACACTTTATTCTTTTTAAACTATTGAAAGAGAAACGTGATTGTCATGAAACAGATTTAGTACAGAATATTCGCAATATCTAAAGAAACCTCAGATATAAATGATGTAATGTTATATATTTAAAAGTCCTGGAATAATTTAGAGATTTTAAAATAGGTAAATGTTTTAAGAAAGAAAATTTAATTTTGGAGATTCTTTCAAAAATTCAATAGAGTCTAAAAAATAAATTTTTAAAACACTTATCGGCAATCTGCTTTCTTTATTATGAAATAGGTAAAATGATTCAATGGAAAATTTTTTGTCAATATTTTTTAAAACATCCATGCGAATAGCACCAGCATATAAAATAGTTATCATTTAGTTGAAGATGATTCCGTTGCTAAGTTTTTTTAAATTTCTACACAAACGCAAAAAGGTATCTTGGAAAATGTATCTAAATTAAAATCATTTTTTCGCATCATAAACCGAAAAAAAATTGATCCTTATTATTTGTTTAAAATTGAATAAATTAAAGTATATTAAAATATGCAAAATAGGCAGTTATTATTGATACAAAACTTTTATCATTTAGTAGCTTTAAGCAATATTTTTAATTTCTTTGTGTTTAAATAAGACATGTAAAAAAAAATAGTTTTTCGTTCATTTATTCTGCATTAAATAAATGACGAAAGATTGATCACATGGGTTAAAGGTTAACGCATCATTTTTGTTTACATAATTTTATAATGCTTTTCTACAAATATAAGATAACTATTTTGATGTTGCTATTGTAATATTTTTACCAATATATTTTAATCAATTTTATCCCTTTAATGAACCGGGAGAAGTTAGTAATAATACATATTTATGAGACCGTTATAATTTGTATTACATGCTTGTTTTTTATTATTGTTGTTATTTATCATACAATATTTTCAAACAGTATTTGTTAATTTATAAAAAAGATTGTGGAATAACATAGCTCAAGATTGAAAAAAGAGTTTATTTTTAATTTGTAGGGAATTAAATTTTATTATTCTTGGAATTTTAATCGCTAAAATAAATTTTATGGTCCAAATATCTGATTCCCCAAACCTTGCATTGTAATTTATTTTCATTGCTAAGGATTAAGTGTATATTTGTGACAGTTACTTTTTTTATTCCAATAAATCTTATAATAATAATTTTGGCATGATATCAATCATAAATTTATGCGATATCATGTAATTTACAAACAAATATTCTATGGGGGTAAATGTGGCTGAGTTATTTCAATATGAAAGATTGTGACTTTGCAAATACTTCAATAGCGATAAACTAATGCAAACTACTATATTTTTTTAAGCTCAGGTCAAACAAAAATAAATTCTTAAATGCTAATCTTTTTTGTTTCAATCATTTAAAATAATCCAAAATTAATCTGAAACAATTTAACGTTTCATTCTCATTTAGATATTAGTTTTTTAATATGAAAAAAATTTTATCTGTTAAATATAAATTTAATTTTCATAAAATACTATGTTTGGTAGCATTTACCAAAAAAAATAACGATTTCAGTGTATTTTGTAAAATCAATCTTTTGTGACGTTTTTGCATAATATTAATCCATAATTTAAATAAATAATTGAGTGTTTCCGGTAATAAAGATTTCATATTACTGTACGTATATCATTTTTGAGTTAAACACAATTCTTACTATATCACCAATTTTTAAAAAACATGTTTTATAATGCAGGACCCTATTATTTATTTAAATTAAACAGCAATTAAAAACTATTAACTAAGACTTACAATTATCGCTTGTAATTATTATTATCATTTATATAGCAGATATGAACCAACTAAAATTAACTTTTATTTTATTAGATTTAGGAAAAAAACAATTTATATAAAAATTTGTTTTATAAAATATTAAAAAAGTGGAGTAAAAATTTTGACGTATAATATCACCATTATATTTTATAATACAAAAAAATCAAATAATCTTAAAAAAAATTTTTAGAATAAAATTTTTATTTATTTATTTTAAATCTCTAATTAAAATTGGCGCATAAGCTTTAATGCTGGGATATCAAAAATAAAAATCAGTATATCAAAATTTATTTTTCTTTAAATCGAATACAAGCTATGAACGAATTTAAAAAGTTTAAAATCATAATCTTTATTTTCACAAAATATATAACGGATTGTTTCATGTTCAGCTATATAATTTTAAGTGAATCTAAATATTTTTATTCAAAATGCAAAATCCTGAATTTTAATATAAAAAAATTTACATATAATTCGATTTCTGGATTACGGATGTCGCTTAATCAGAACCTTAATGTATTTCTCAATGTACCTAGTAACATTTACAAATTGCAAAATATCTTTCAGTCACATATATCAAAATTAATTCGATAATAATTCAGTTTACTAAGTAGATATTTAAGGAATATACAACTCTTACTATATTAAATTAATATATCATTATGTATATAAAACTCTGAACTGGCATTAAAGACATTAAAAATTTTGGAATTTGTCAACCAGAACGAAAAAATTATATAAAACACATTGAATTATATGATACTATATTAAATAACGATATCAAAAGAAAAATTATAATTGACCATGCAATGAATTTTAATATATTAACATTTAAGTTTTCAGAAATGAAATGTCGTAGAGTTTTCAATCGAAAAATATTCCTGGTTATGCTATATCTTTTTAAATAAAGTTTAGATAAAGGATATGGATATTAAATTTAACACTTTCTTCAATAAAACGTGTGTTGCAATATTCATTTCATGAATAAATTTTATCCTTCCATACTATAATTTTTATTTTAAAAAATTTGAGCATTCAAAAATAAAAAATTTTATAATTTGGTGTTAATTTATAATATTTACCTTTGTTGAACACATCTAGCATTGATCTTTCATCGCTTAGGATTGAATGTAAAAAGTATGATGCTTCAGGTAATTTATGCGAATATACCCTGTACCAATCGTAGTGGAAAAACGAGACAAGGTTCAGAACAAATGAAACGACTATTAATCCAATGCTTGATAATTTGGCTGATTGAATGGTCTTAAATTTTGATTTGACTACAATGAAGACATCCGTTATGGAATCCATAACAAATTTTGGGACGTTCTATTTTTACTTTGGGAAACAATAATATTTTTATTGTGGTATATTCGTCAAAAAAAATACACTGCTTTTTATTTCGTTGTTCAGTAATCATATAGAAGATAAATTAAGATTTTGGATTAATATTCCATTAAAAAAATCTTTCTAAAAAGTTTTAAACTAATAAAATATTTAAATAATGTTTAACTTTTAAAATAAATAATTTTCATTCATTCGAATGTTTATTCTATTAATAGGTATCGAATTTTGTAGGAGATTTGAAAAAAATTTATTTTTTTTACCTTTATCCTCTTTAGTATATATAACTTCAAAATTTACAAAAAATTGTATATTTTATTTTTATTTATATTGTTTTAGAGTTTAACTGATTAATAAAAGTATCATTAACCTTAAGACCATAAAAAAAGGAAATACATCTGATATTGGCATTGATAGTATCCACATAAGCTAAAATTTACATATAATTTCTAAGCTTAGATTCCTTTATTAAAAATGAGTAAAGCAGGACTAGAATATAAAACCTGTAACTCCACCCAGTCTGTTTGAACTAGAAAATGATTATTTTATCTAGTAGTATGTATTGTTTGATATAATTAGTTCAAACTTAACCTAATCCTAGCATTGAAAAAGCTATACTGATTAAAAAATCTTTATTGCGATAACATGGTATTGAATCAAATATACCTTGCAAATATGTAATTTTATTTTGGTTGTTCAATTTTTTTCAACGTTTTTACAAAGATTTCCTAAAATTATATTTTATTATGCATATATATATGCTATTTCAAGATATATTATAGAAATATTTTTCCAGATTAACTCATCTGAAACTTGTCAATGCAAAGAATATTTTTTATGATAACATATTATCTATGCCTTAAAAATTTGAAAATTTCCTGAACTGTTAAATTTGTTAATAAACCTAAGACCATAATGCTGGATGTAGGGTTTACATCCCATATTTTAGGCTATTATATTTACCGTCATATTTATAAAGTATCTAAAATAATCCATTTTATGCAAATACGTTCCCAGAACTGCAAATACTTAATAAATTACTGCAAATTTGAATCATTTTATTTATCTTAAAAGATAATCTACACTATATATTTTCCACAAAAAATTTTAAAAATAATTTGAACGGAATCCTATTATTTTTGAACCAATTATATCTATTTGTTGTTTATATAAAAATCAAATTATTTAAATGTGAAGAAAAGAGATAAATAACGTTTTTCATATAAAAATCTTCTTCAAATCTAATATGAAATAAAAAAAA
>LDMZ01036223.1:0-17554 GCA_001455285.1 Sphaeromyxa zaharoni | reverse complement strand
TTGAATATGTCCTTATCTTTTCAATTGTATCCTGCATGAGTATCGATCCCCGTGGTCGTAGCTGTACTGGGGACCGTACTCCTATGTCCGTTACATCAATATTTGTTTAAATTTTATCATTTTTTAAATACAAAAGTTGTTTGTGATTGAATCTTATTTCTTCTGTCATGATAATACCGTAACCATTTAAAAACATTCTTAGGTGAAGATAACAAAAATATGGTAGAATTAATTCGAAGATATAACATGCATGTAAATTTCCAAAAATATATAGCAAAATATAAATAAAGGAAGCGAAAAATTTGTACCATGATATAGGGCACCGAATAGTATATTTGATCGCCTATTCGTGATAGTGTCTGTTAATTTAAGAGAATTTTAAACAATCTTGTTACTAAGTTATCGTAAATAAATTCGGATTTACGATATTAAAACAATTGTCGGAATTAATTTGATTACTTAAAATACTCGTTTAATTATCGGTACGGGTGCTCAACAAAGATTACGCTAACTGATAGTTTAGTTTCACCCGAATTTATTTATATATTATGGATTTCCGTTTAGATTGTCAGGAATTGCCGGTCCACTGGGCCTTCAAGGGTTGGATGCTTCGATATATATCATTTTTCAAACAAAAACTATTGTTTTTTAATACTTTGTAATCTTTCTGATCATCAGCCAAAAGAATACTCAAATCTTAATATCAATAATATTCCCTTCACCATTTTTACAACCTCGAATAAAATTTGTTTTGCATGTTATGCAAATTCACAGTTAAGATGTTTTCCTAAAACTACTCAAACAACGCACCCTTTTCATATCTGCTAGTGGCATTAAGGTTATTAAAATTGTGTTGTTCCACGAATTTTTTTATATAAAGATTTTTGACAAGTTTCTGGATTTAAGCCAGTGAGAAATGCCAACTATCTTCTATTTGGAAGGACACCGACTTATAATTTCACTAGTCTTAAACACGTAACAATTAAAAATAAAAAGTATTTTTAATTTTTGAAAGAGTTGAAATAACTAGAAAGGTATAAAATTAATCATTGTATATAAAAATGATCTAAATAATTCATAAGTAATATTTAAATTATAAAACTTGATTCTCATTTTGCTTGAGATCTAAGTTTCAAATATTCAATAACTGTTCGAGTTGGACGACCTATTGGAGTAATATAAGAACCACAATAAGAAAAGCCTGTCATTCCATTTGGGAAATAAGAAATTTCACCTTCATTACACATGGCACCAGCAATGTCAATATGTGCCCAGTTGTCGATTTCAACGAATTCCTGTACATGTATCAAAGTAAACCAATAATACCTTCAGAAAAGCGGCGGCCGAACAAGAACCAGCACATCTACACAATGATTAATTGGAGGATGACAAAACCTCTTTTGACTACAGTTAGAAATATCTGCCACTTTTGAGTCGAGAAGCTTTCTATAATCATCGAAAAGCGGCATTTTCCACATTCGATCACCAGTGACAGCAGCTGCCTACACAAGTAAAAGCTTTGTATTTTGATAAAATAAACGGTAAACAATTTATGTTTTTGTTTCTTATATGATATTAACTTTAATGGATATTCAAAGACATATTTGGACGTTAAAGAGATTCCTTTATAAAAAAATTAACCCTAATATATTGTTTAGGTTCCTTAAGAAATGTAGAGATTTTAAAAACCTTTAAAATTTATCATCATAATAATAATAAAGCAGTTTTTATTCAGCAATACCTTTTTAAAATCGTTCACAATTGCGTCATTGGTTGAGTATATTGCACTTGTAGAAGCACCAAGAGCAATGATAACAGCACCAGTAAGAGTTGCTAAATCTATTATCTCCGCTGGTTTGAATGTTTGAGCATAGGTTAAGGCATCTGCAAGAACTAACCTGCCTTCAGCATCAGTATTATCGATCTCAACAGTCTTTCCACTCATTGAGGTGTAAACATCTCCAGGCCTGGTTGCTGTTCCTGATGGCATGTTTTCGGTGAAAGGAGCAATTCCAATCAAATTAATTGGAAGTTTCAGCTCTGCTGCGGCCTTAACAGCAGCGAAAACTACTGCAGAGCCAGTCATATCCGCCTTCATTTCACCCATCTTGGCGGATGGTTTGATAGAAATACCACCACTTAAAAGATCAGTAAATTACTATGTACATTCTACCTGTCAAATACAATGCCTTTGCCAACTAGAATTATTGGAGAGGAATCAGAGCCTTTGTAATGGGCCTCAAAAAGAACCGGTGGTTCGTATGATCCTTGATTGACACTCAAAAACAGACCCATTTTTTTATCCTCAATCCATTTTTTATCACGAGCGATGCATGTAACAGATGAAGGCATATTGCTTGCAAGATATTTTGATATTTCAGTGGGAGACTTCTTATTTGCCGGTGTTTCGGAAAGTCGAGCTGCAAATGTTTGTGCTTCACCGTATATCAAACCTTCAGAAAAGGGCTCATTACTACGTAATGTTTAAAAAGGGAAAATTAAAATAAAACTTCGTTGAACTTACTAAGCTGAAATTTAGAGTTTTGTGCTTGTCTTGACTCTTCCAGTAGCCAATATTGTAATTGGCAAGTGGTAAAACTTCCCCAACAGCTTCATAATTTTTTTCAGAAAATTAACGATATTACCTCTTGGTTCCAAACAATCATCAACAAACACTTCTGAAACATTGTAATCTTCACATAACTTAACGGCGGCTAAAATAGAATTCAGTTATTTTGCATAATTTCAATTTTAATTAAAAAAAGTAGCACCTTAAATTTTATTATCCACAAACGTCTAAAAGAACTTTGATAAAATTATAACACAACCCCTGATCTTTTTATTAACAACTCTGTTATATATACTCCCTAGAAAAAAGGCGATTATAAAGATTCAGTGGATTCATACTCTGAAATAGAAAACACTAATTTTCACTTATTCAAACATTCTAACCAGTCTAGAAACAGAAAAAAAATTTAACCACTTATCATAAGCATCTATAACGAGATTCGCTGAATGACCTGTGTCGTCCCCAATATTTTTCACGATTTATTTTAAAAGCCATATACTATTTCTGTTGTTATTGAATACAGTGTTATATATTAACGGAACGTTTCTTCCACAATATTTCGGATTAGAGAATGGGAACTAAGTATGGCAAATGAAGTACACACATTTATACTATCAGAGCACGGATGAGTAAAATAGTAGATAAAATAGTCCAATGGGTTTATTCAATTAGGGGAATACAATTCAGTTTATTCTTTCTTGAAATATATTGCTATTATGAAGTCGAACTTCAAAAATTCAGAAATGGCGTTTATTCCAAGGATTTATAAGTTAATTTTGATTTAAATGGACTTGTGTAAATATAAGAATATTTGATTATCCGGACCATTGCTACTCTAAAATAAATTTTGTTGACAATCTAGCTTCCAGTCGATAATAAATGGAATCCCATATTCAGTATTTAATCTTTCATTGGGAATGGTACCTTTTATTAAATTTTAATACTGGCTATAAAATATTTTCTTGTTATTAACAAAAAATATATTACATCCCAAGATGCGAAAAGGTCAACATAAATAAGAGGTTAAAAAATTATACTCTTGAATTTAACTTAAAAATGAAATTATGTGAAAAATATTCATATCTGTAATACTTCCAGAGAGAAATCGGAAACGTTAATATTACTTAATTTATTTTTATTGAATTTACCCAAGGATTAGTAGATCGGTATATTTTTTAGTATTAAGATTAAATAAAAGAGGCGCATTTTATTGAACTAATAATTTTTATTTTTATCATTTATATTTAATAAGAAATGTCTTTGGCAATCAACAATGCATCTCAAGATAAAATGGTTTAATTTAACAGCTACTAACAGTATGGGGTAGTTTTGTATCATAGACGCCAAACAATCTTACAGAAATTAATATTTTGAGGCAAACTTCGCATCATTTTTGCATGTACTTGAAAATATACTTTATTTGTAATGATAAAACTTTTATCAAAGCAATCATAAAAACAAAGCTTAAATATAGGCATATTCAAAAAGCCGTCCAAGAATATTATCAGAACATTTCTTCAAAAATACTTTTTCAATGGATTATATGGTTTTATGAGATTTCCAATTTTTGAGCTATTAAAGTTAATATGACATATAGATATAGCTTCATAAAAACCAATTTTTGCATTATTTAAAAAATAAAAAAAGGATTCCATCTAATAATATATGAAAGATTACTTTTGTTCAATACTAAATTTATAACAAAAATCAACCATTTTGAACGAACATCGACATAATGTCTTAATAAATCTTACTACTATAGGGATCATAATAGCTCAGAGCATTTTTTCAAAAATCGAATACTATAGTAAACACTTTAATAAACTAATTTATCAGTTTGACAATTTGCAAAGCCATTGAAGTGTCTATAAACTACTGACACAATCTAATACTGGAAAATTTTATAAAGAAACTTGTTTCTGTTACCTCAGTTATTGCAATAAATTGCATACTTTTCAGAATTTTTAAATGAAATTAAGCCTTCAGAACTCAGTGAATAGAGATAAAACTATTTGAAGAATCAGTTGGTATAAATGGTAAGCCAAAAGAAATCGTTTAAAATAGATTTAAATCAAGAAATACCGATATTATTAGTTTTTAATTAAAAATTGGTCGAAAAATAACTCATCTGTTAACTTTTTCTTAGTTTAATAAAAAATTAATCAGTTAAACGAATGACCAAACAATCATAATCCCAAATGATAAAAGTAATTTCTGTTTAGTCTAACACCCCTCGAAAGAATTGCATTAAACCTTTGCTGAGGCAAAATAGATAGATTAAAAAACAATAACAAGAAAAATCATTTCAAGTCTGATTACAGTTGCAGCTGCATACTTTAGATACCTAAATGTTCTAATTATATTTTTATATAATGGAATGTGATGTGATACAGAACAACATTAGCTTATTTGTAAAATATATTAATCCAAATTAATTTTTCATGAATATAATCAAAAAAATAATCCTAAAACTTTAAAAATTATACTTTATATTTACAGAATCTCATATCAGACTTAATAAACTTTGAATACAACAAATAAACTAAAAAAATGAAACACTAATAAATATATTAGATGTATAATTTTATAAAATCTTACTAAATATGCTTTCACCAGGCATATACAAGATAAAATATTATATTAGCATTTTTTTATTTCTATTGACATCATTTTTTACTTCAACAAGTCACACTTCAATAGTAGGATGTAGTCTGAAAGTCAATCAAATGTAAGAAAATGATAAATAAAAAAACATTGATTATCAAAAGTCCCATTATGAAGAATATTATATCGCATTATTTGTAGTAAAATAAAAAACATACACGAATACAAGTTACCAATAAGGGTGTCACCTGCCCGTCTTGACCAACTTAAATACTAAAAACCTAAATAATACATTATCATGTATTTTTAGAATGTAATTTTCAAAATTATGGAATTAATATTCTAATACGAAATATATTTATTAAGTACCCCTCAGGGCACCTCTCAGTTTCGGTGCTGAACACGAAGATGGATTTGAGACCTTTACATCATTAGCCCTTCCTTTCAGGTCGTAAACCGTTTTACAAGATGATATTATATAATAAGAAAAACTATAACATTATCACAAAATTTCGGCATTTTACGGCAGGTATAAACTCCTTATGCCGTCCTTGGCGGTACGTGCATGAACATTAGCAAGTTTCTAATTAGTAATTTATTCATATATATCATGCCCAATCAATTGTAAATTATTTCTTCAATAAGTCCAAGAGACAACCGTGATATTATACCAAAAAGCATCTACTGTCTTTGCAGTGTCCTCTTATAGCAATGAAAACATCCTTTCCGTCTCTATGGCGCAAACATTCCCTTTAACGGGTGAAAAACATACTTTTCTATTTGGGGAAATCCATATCTCTATTTTTATATAATCGAGATTACCTTGCTGACAAAAAAAATTATAGCAAAACAGATTTTTAATAATTTGTCGCATAAGGTGCTTTGGCACAATCCTAAGCAGAAACAGCCAACCTTAATTTTAATTTGCGTAATTAGTGGGGTAACTACGCAACGGACTCTGAAAATATAACCATTAAAACAATGGGTTTTAATTTTGGGTCAGTAAATCTAACTGAACTCATGTAGAATATATTTTAAATATCCATTTAGAAGTTAAGTGTAAATTACGGAAAGATCCAATATTATTAATCAATGTAACAGAATTTACATGACATAGGAAGTTTCATACTGTGGGGCAATCTTTCTGCGTTAACCTGCCTACTGGTAACACATAAATTTAAGGAAACGTCAAACTGAAAAAAAATGTAAAAATGAAACATTTTAATATAAAGGTTAATCGAGTTAGCGTATATATACCATGTAAAGTGACGATTCTTTTATATTCACGCTATAATCAACCTGCAGGAAACATGCGTGCGAATACTGCGTATTTGATAATCAAGCTTCTAGACATCGTGTTATTTCACACTGGAAATTCAGATTATAAAGTTATACAATCAAGCCTCAATTAATCTAAAAAATTGGGATCAGTAATTTGATTTCCAATTAGCGACTTTGAGGTAAATAGAATGTTTTTATACGTAAAGAAACCTTATAAAATCCAAATTATATTTAAAAATCCTTCTGGTAACCGAAATCTCAGCCAAATTGAGGTTTTACCATATATACTATGTAAAAAACTACCTTTAACAAATTAAGAATTCAGTAGACGAAACCAATGTTTCAAGGAGTCAAATAATTTTTGATTCACTTTTTTAATCTCAAAAGTAATGCAAAATAGATAGGTGGTTACTTTCATCTTATTTAGTTATTCGTATTGAAAATACAAATACATATCCTTACATAAAAATAGAAGCAGTCGAGGATATAAGGATATACTTCCATATAAGTAATAAATAAAACGCATTTACATTATTTATTACACTTTTAGAGAAGTGAACAAAAAAATAAAAATCGAATGGAAGCAACAAATAACTTAAATGAAAAGAAAATTAAATTTACATTTAAGCCGTATGTGGTATACCCAGCTTTGATTTTAGAACAATTTATAAACTTTTATCCATAATCATTGAAACAGTTTTGGTGTTAAAATTTAGGAAAAAGTATATATATTTTGTTTTGTAGGTATAAATTTTTATTTCAAGTGAGTAAGGCAGTCAATGTATCTATAAATTTAAACACATCAACTATAACGGGCTCACAACATAACGTAAACCTCGTACATTTATTATAATTTTTGTATAAAAGACATAATAATAAATATTAAAAAGCCACTTAGCCTTAAGTTACTAAAAGGATTTAAACGAAAATTATTGTCAGAATGTGATTTCAAGAGGAATTATAGATTATCAAAAAATTATAAGGTTTCATACCTCCGATACCAACGCGGACATTTTCCTTCCTAAGATCTATTTCCTCAGTGGAGCAGTATTTGTCACAATCCAAACCAAGACCTGCTACAATAACGCATGGAAATTCCTATGGGAAAATTATCATTAGAAATAACTTAGAGCCGACGCTATTTTCAATATCAGTGAATACTCTAACTTTCTTTACATCCCCATTAAACTGAGACCTAAATAAGGTTAATGGTAAGTACGAACACGATGTGGTACTTGAGTAGCTTACGGTATAAGGCCCCACCAAGGCTCTTGTCGAACGAAGAAGCAGTGGGAGTCAAAAGAAGTTCCGAGTTCTTCCCTTTGTAACAACCAAAAACACCAGCTCTCAGTGTAGAAGACATACGGATTACTATAAGACTTCAATCGATTCTAAGCGACTTCAACCGTTATATACCAGGTTTCCTAGTCTGTGCGGTATCCTGTGCACGAAAGACATCAGGTATTATACTTCCACACACACGAGCATTAGTGAGCCGCCTGTATCGATTTTGATATCCAAATAAATATTAATATCTGCTAAGCATAATGTTTTTTTAACCTTCTCTTTAATATTTCCATCTGGCTTTATTGATTTTTGCTTGATAGAAAAGAATATCGATGCTTATTTGTATACTTTTGTATTATTCAAAAACATAATTGTGAGATAGCGGTTTTTCTGTTTGACGTATAAATCTAACACATATTGGTATTATTATGAATAGTAGATAATGCTTCCCTTAATATTTATATTTCTTAATCATAATGTGCTTAAAAATTGTATATAGATCTTATCTATAGCAGGTATTTACATATAGGTGATCATGCATTAATTAATATTTTTATATTACTAAGGCAATGTATATTTGCATTAATGATTAAATTCTATTTTACTTAAATATATGTTTAAAATCATTAAGCATTCTAACAACATTTCTCTGAATACATAAGGTATAAAAATCAAATTTTTTCTTAAAAATCTTTTATAAATTTAAATAATTTTAATAAATAACGTGGTAGGAATGCACGAAAATGATTTCATTATTGTGATAAATATTAATTTTTTAATTGTTTATCTCTATATTCTGAATTTAAAATAACACAGAAAAATCCATATGATCATACAGATGCTTTCAGATATTGAATTATTGCTTCAATCTTTCCAAACCATTCTTGAAAATGTAGACATAATTTGACTATGATAATGAAAAAGTTCATCAAACAAAAATTTCCGTTTTCCGCCCATTATGATTAACTTGATCATGATATCAAGATTTATTTATTATGATTGTAACAGCAATAAGTTAGCCCAGGCTGAGACTCGAACCCGCGACTTTCAGATGCCAGTCCGAAGGCCTAACCACTAGACCATGAGCGATTAGCCAATCTGTTACATAAACTTAACATAATATATGTTACAATGATAATTTTTGGATTTCATCAAATATGTAAAAATGACAAATTAAATTGTTTATGCTGCAATAGATACAGAAATGAATTCTCTACCACGTATAAGCCGAATATATATATATATCTCAGAAACCTGGGTCTAGTTCATACATCTTGATTCATTTTTGAAACATAATGGATGAATGTGGAGATTCCCCATTAATTTTTGAATAAGGGACGTCTTTACTTATCCCTGAACTTATTTTAATCATTTCCAAGTCCTCTTCATTAACTCAGAGAACGTGGATCTGAGAGATATTCCTGTTACAATGCTATTGAAACCGATCCTAAAATATTTGATGCAATCCATGTTTAATTAAATTCAACCTAGCTTGGTTAAAAATGAAGTACTTGAAAATACACCTTCAATCATTTAATCAAGATATTTTGATTAAAAATTTAACCAATTGTAAATAAATTGGTTAAACTTATATATATATATATATATATATGATATTTTATTAATATAACTGTCACAGTTACTGTCAGCTATCAATATACCGTCAAGCCCTTAAATCAAGAATCTTCAAGCTGAGATCTATGTTTATGAACTTCACATTCAGAACCTACCACCTAGAAAATTCCAAAGAACAATAAGAGATAATGTCAAATTACTTTTGATTTTATCGCATAAAACCACAAACTAATCTAAAGTTTACCAATTCTAGTACTAATAATTAGCTATTGTCAAATCATTTTTTCATTTGAAATATACCTTTAACCCACAAATATTCCAGACGAATGGATTAATCAATTGATTTGTTTTATATTTGATGGTTTCTTGTAACTTATTGAGATTTTAAAAATGCCAGGATCCGATATGACACCCACACCCTATATATTTCAAACCAGACCGAATTTAAAACTTGTAGCACCAGAATTTTGCACCGATTGTATTTATCGGGCGTTTTAAGTTTGCGTAATTTGCAATTATATGTATATACACAATTAAGAATATTATCTGTTATAAAGGCCGAATAAATATATGTATAACAACAACAATCTAAAATAGATCTCGAGCCTACTACGAGTCTGCTACGGGCGGTCTTACGCCGGATCCCTATATTTATGGGGATTATAACATTATCGTCTGTTGATTTCAAATATTTAAATTTAAATTTTTTTAACCTTTTATAAAAATTTGGTGCCGATCTCACTAAAAAGAAAAACGAGAACATTAAATTAGATTGCCACGTGCTGATCCTAATTGTTGATTTTTCAAATATATATCATTCGATTTCCTTTTTGTTCAACTTCCAAAAGTAATTTTACATTTTATGTTCAACCGTCTAATACTTCCAAAATTATATACGAAAAATAACTAACGTAAAAAACATGTATTCACTGCAAGTATTGTTTAAGTGAGATTGAAAAACTATATTAAAAGCAAAATCTTCTAAAGCATTACCAACTAAACTTGTAATTGGTACCTTTAAAGATGATTAATGGATAAGAATACTTGTAAAAATTTTATGATAGTGACTAAAACATTTTCTTTTTATTGAATTCTTTACGAGTCTCAAGTATATGTTTTCTTATTTTTAACACTCGAGATAGATTTTAAGTTATTACTAAACTTCAGAATGCAGAAACATGCATTATATCCAAATATTAATAATTATTAATTAAAATACTTAGGTAAACTAAAACGGGAGGTGAAATGATCTAGCATGCAAAGAGACAAAATATAATTACATTAATTTATTTTTTAATGGTTGACGACTGCAATCCTTGTTAGTAAGCTCCACTAGCTGAAAGATACTTGCTGATATATTTATTCTAAGGAATCCAGAGAATTTCCTATTAGAGTGCAAGAATAATAAAGTTTATTTTATTTGAAAATATTTAAAATCTTAAAAGTACAAATATTACTATTTTAACGTAATTTTACTGTATCGAAAAGTAAATTTTTATGGGTTTATGATATGTACTTTACCTATAAGCAAATAGTAGATTAAAGATTGGACACAGTTGTATGATCCATAATCATAATAAATATTTATTCTGTGATTTACTTGCTTTTACCGTTTGAATGTCAGTGTAGGAGTAGCAAAGATATGAACTTTCTACGTTATGTGAATATTAAGACTAGAGAACTTTTGACTGACAAAAGTAAAGATCACTAGCATTGTTCGAAAAGCCTCAAGCGATTTTAAATATGATGAATTAATGCTTTAGATAATACAATAAAACTAAGTGATTAATTTTTATATGATTGCAAATTTTATTAACTACGTAATATTTTTTCAAGTGTAATAAGACTAACTGACTATGTAACGGCGCATTGCGTATTTATACTAAATATTTAGGAGGATTGGATCAAAATGGCATGTGTTCCGGGAGCCAACGACAAGCTGCATTCATGCGGGGTTAGTTTTACATTTCTCATGTCCTTTAAATCATTAATTTTTGCCACCAACGAACTAGAGTGATGTAAATTCTGGATATATTCTAAAAAATAATTTAGAATCCCATTTTTTACAAGTCATTCTAAAATATCTAAGCCTTTCATTTTTGTCTGTATTTTGATATGGTATTCAGCAATTTTTATTGTTGTGTATATATTTTTGATGAAAAATGCATTTATGAATTTTGGAATATATGACTCCCTTTTTTCTAAAACAACGAACGAAATTAATTAAAAATTAAATTATGGATAAAATACAATGAAAATAAATATTTCATATATATAGGTGAAAATGATATAGATAACCATTTTTTCAACAGACTTAAATATGAACTTTTATTAAAATTTTTTAACATACGCTAGTCATTTTAGATTTATTTTATTAAAGCAATATTTAAATTGTGATAAAATATATTTTTCTTAAATAAAATCTAACATAATACTACCTATTACAACTCATCTAGTTCAATATTATACGCGAGGTCACACAATAATTTAGAGGCTCTATTTGTTTATATGAAATAATAATTTCTTTAATTTATATTTGATTTCTAAATATTTTTTGGAATAAGGTCGTTTTTATTGTTAAAATATTCATAATATAGGTTCTTTTGCATTTCCACCTTTCCTGATCTATCAATTAACTTCAAGACTAATTGATAGTACTATATAAATTCCAGATATATAGTTTTGTACACAATTTTGGCGTGGTTATTGCCTCTACTATTATAAGTAAAAAAATACTATTCATATTTGCATTTTTGTAATGAAAGCTAGGTAATCAAAAAGATTGAAGTGCTCTACTTTATATATATGTATAAATTTTCATTGGAAATATTTTTCTCAGGGCTCTGGCCCCTAACCTTTAATTCTTTTAAGGTTAGGTATCTTACATTTTTGGATCCGATCTCGGCCAGGTTTTGCCGTTATAATAGAGTTATTCCATTACATGTTCTGGTGTAATTACCTTCAAGCCGGTAGAAAAACTTTATTAGTTCTTCTGGAAGATTATTCTCCAGGATAGAAACATACATATCAATATCCGAAATCCGAACAAACCAGACACAAAATAGCAACCTTTTCAGTAACGCGAATGTTGGTCCAATATTGTAACGAATCAAAAGCCATATTTCTTTTAAATTCTTATAATAATTCTCTAAAAGATTTTGAACCATCCAATCACTACAATATTTAAGAAACTCCTTAATCAAAAATATTACGGCATGTTTCATATCACAGTGAAGATTCATTTGATTTAAAGCAGGATATTAGAGTTTCAACACCTCAAAAAGGTGAAGATTTGCATTTCTAACTTTACTTAGAAGAAGACCGTAAGTACATTATGGACTTGTCCTAGAGATTTGGCAAAAATTACATAAACCTATTAAGGGAGTGATTGGTATGATAATATATGCCATTTCTATAATAACTATTTGAATTTTTCGATGTTCTTTGAATCAAAAATCTACTTCCTAGGATAATAATGCATGAATTAGAAGGTCCAGTATCTATAATAAAAAAATGTTGTAATCATGGGATTCATCTAATACGTTAAGTATGATTCATGAATATTGAGATCCATTTTTTTGTTTTAATAATGTCTAGGTTTACTGTTTATCCTATTACTGCTTGATCTAAACCAATGTTGGAAACTAATCCTTGCAGTGCTTATTAAACTTTCTTCAGAAATTCATTCAATAATGTAAAAAAGGTTCCTTATTAAGTTATGAATGAAGTTATATATCTGTATTAAGTAAGTCTAAAAACTGAGAATGAAATGTATAAAGTAACTTGATTAAGACTACACATGATTTTTTCAAAAGCTTCTATTTCTAGTATAAATATGAGACCATAATAAGTGTTTTTGTTTTAGACTTCAAAATTTTATTGAAGGAGCAACTTCGCTAATACTGTGTTATGTATATAAGTATCAACTGTAAGAAAATTTTACATTGTTTTATCGATCTTGATTTAATCCATTAGCGACTAAAAAATGATTCTGCTTATATATTATTTCACATGCATGATTTGAAAGAGTGTGATATAAAGTTAATATTCTTGTGCTTCAGCGCGGAGCCGAAGCTCTTAAATAAAAGAAATTAACATAGCTAAGTCTGCCCGCAGGGGACCAGACTTGAATGGTGTTCGAAGTAACAGTCATTGATTAAAAACTAAAAGGCTGCCACCTACGTCGAAAATTAACTATTTAAAGTAAAAACGTAATACTACGAGGGATTACGACAATATGTTAGAAGCTTCTTGCACATACCACAGAGAGAAAAGCAATTTGCACAACAAAATATATCAAACTATATATGCTGTATAAGCATGTGTATATATCTTTAAATAATTAACGTTTATCCCGATAACATCCGGCTTCATGATGATTTTCAATATAATATATGATAATAATAAAAAAATTAAAAACATTGCCTAAAAACGGTCGTGAAAAATGTTAGATTCCTGATTTGGCCATTAATTGGATATAATTAAATAAAAATGAATGTATTAATTGTTGGAATTATGTAAAAATTCTTCTTTTGATATCTTTTAATAACTAAAAGAATTAGTGTTTGGATATACCCAATCATTGAATCTTACACGGACTTAGAAGTTGTGGGACATCAGCTTTATATACTTTTTTACTACATACCAAATCCGTATTGTCCAGGATTTGTAATATATTCTAATAACCTTAGTCCCAAAATCCAATTCTGGAAATTTCTTAAGCTGGCCAAGTTTCACTTAAAAAAAAAACTTTTACATGTGTAACAGAATCCCCTGCACAACGAATGAATCTTCGACCAAGAACAGATCCCAAGATGAGGAATACCCTGGAAAAACTCAAAGTGTATTCCCGAGAGTATATTTATATAATAGCTCTAAAATCATTAATAAAACTTGTATATAAAGTAGTGCATTCGTAGGGGATAGTATTTTCCTTCTTATTACAACATGTAATATTTATTCATTTAAAAGTGTTATACAGTATACAGCACAAGTTATTTGTTTTTATGTCAATAATTAACTGTTAAAAATTATCTCAAATTCTGTTACGATTGGAAGAAATCTAATTTTTATGCTTAGATTTAAAAATTAAATAACGGATAAATTTTGTTAAGAAAAAATATGTGTAATTTATAATTAAATAGTATAGGCAAAAGTATTATTTTGAATACTTAAAAAGTTATTTGATGATATGCGTAAAAGATTGTAGATTAATTTCGATTTTAATTTTAGGCCACTGTTGGTAATAGAATTTTAATATTTTTATTTCTTTGAAAATTTTTTTATCTAAAATAATAAGATAGTATAGACACAATCTGAAATATATAGTAGATCTCAATTTGAATTTATTTTTATGAGTACTTTTTTTAAATTAAGCCAACTGAAAAATACTCTTTCTCTACTACTAAGATAAAATAAATTATAGTAAATTAAAACAAAATCCTCTGGAATTTTTATTATTCAACTAAAACATATTATTACTTAAAATCACCTATTTTCGTCACATTTTATAAGCTAATTATTGCGCTTTTATTTATATCTTATCGACTATTATATACAAAAATCGTTTAATTCACTGTTATAGAACTTTTTCGTTCAAAATGCAGGGTTTTCAGTACTTATATATTTAAAGGTGATATAATCAGTTAGAAATCACCTTGAGGGTATATTGGAAGAAAGGGATTGTCAAAAACCCTCGAGATGATTCTACAACCTAAATTGACTGAATTTTGTAGCTGCCCTATATAAAGATATTAAAATTTATCTGTAGTTTTTGGGTCTTTTGATATCACATACCATTTAGAATGTATAATTTTTGGTCATTAACGGGATAATTTCCAAAATTAATTTTTATCTAAAATCAGAATGTTGACCATGATGTTGGAACAATACATATTTGAAAATCTTAAAAAATTCGATATAAAGAAAATATTCCCTATTATCTCGTGCTTTAAAGCGTATTACTGTAAATATCGTATTGTCTATCTTATTTACCCAATAATAGTTATGATCTTATATTTATCATTATTAATCAGGTTGTTAGAAAACGAAAATAAAATATATTTATTTTAAAAATTTGGAGTAAATTAAAGACGAAAAACTTTTTTTGTAATTTAAAACAAAAAAAAACAAACATATTTTTTATATTCACTAAATATTAGAATATCAAATTATATGAATCAAAACTTAGGAACCGATATCAAAAGTTCCACCACTGGTCTACAAGGGCGAAGGCATTTTTAACTAACTAGTAGTAATATATGCGTTTCAAAAATATAACCGTTGTATCAACCAGATCCTCCTGAATAAGGTTAAAAATTTTTGCAATTATTGCTAGGGAAACCCGCTTTAAAAGTAAATAACATCTTCTTTATTAAAATACTTCTTTAGTAAAAATTTTATCATGAAATACTTTATATACTAATATTTCTAAAATGTACTAATATGTAATAGATTTATTAAAAAAATTATGAAATGGCTCTATCAATTATTTTTCCAATATTGTCCGTCCTTGGGATCATCCGATCCTCAAGGAAGTTTTCGATAAGGTTAAGTGACATATTTAATTAAAGAAATACCTCTATCAATTAAAATTAATCACTCCCCTGAGACTGGGAACTAATCGCCCTTATATTCTTTATTTTCGGTCATACTCGAATATATGATAAATATATAATTATTTTTGAGACGTAGAGGAACTTGGCCAGGTTTAAAATGTTTAAAACCTTGTTCTAGAAAGAATTCCGTTGGCTGAATTTTCCTAAAGATCCAACAAAAACTTTTAATTATTGAAAATTTAAATAATTTACCTAAATTTAATTAACAAAATAAATGTAAGCAATCCACTTAGACGTTTTATTCAGTTGACAAAAATTTCAAAAGCTGTGAAACTTTTTGAAGATGGTAATTAACAGTTTTTCATTAATTCATCCTGATCCCTCGAATAGCTTAAATGAAAGAAGAGTGATTCGGGTTTATATACTTTAATTTTTAGTTTTTCGTTGTGTGAAAAGTGTTTCTGGGACATGAACAAACGAACCGGTTTTTGCAAAAAATTAAGTGGTTAAAGTTTCTGAAAAGGATTGAAAATTCTAAAATTAGTTGAGTGATTTTTATATTTATTATGATTAAATTAATTTTTTAGTGTGAATAAAGTAAAAAACGGAACTCCTCATTGCATAAAATCTTTGATAATAAACTGCTTTTAATCAATCGTATATATTAAGAAAGTTAAATACTTTTTTGCCAGAGTATTGCAGTGAGCAACTTTATAACTCAAAGTACTAGCATCTTCATGTAAAGTTTTGTCTACATGCCCTAATATTAAACTATCCGGTTTGGCTGTTAATTTTTGCTAACAAATATAATAATAATTTATAGGAGAATATAATAAAATATGCTTTCCATTACGCTATAGATTTCTATAAAGATCAATAAACTAAATCTCACACCTCAACATTAGCTTAGATGGTTAATATTTAAAAAACATAACCAAAAAGGTTGGGGGTTTTCGTTAATATTGCTATTCATAGCTGATCGCAACCGTGTAGCGAAAAAGAAAAATCATCCGCTTTGGATCCCATTTTCTTAACTAAAATTAAAGAATTTCAAAGTCAGTTTAAAATCAGATCTCTTCCAATATACGTCTAAGCAAAGTCATTTAGATTCGCAGGCTGATCAAAATATAAATTTTCTAAGTTACTTCCATGTAAAATTGTATTGACACGGATTTTTTATGGCTTATTGACTATTTGTTACTGTCGTGCAAACATAACCTCCGCAAATGCGGTCGGTGCTTGTAGACGGATAATTTCTTGACATTAACACGATAGTGTTTTTTTAGATTTTTTAATTTTTATTATATGAATCATCTTCAACCAATGACACTGGACTCGAAACCCTGTTCCCTGTTCGAGGTCCGTGTTCACAACGTTCCTAAAAATAGGAAGGCACCCCCCGAGGTAACTCAATTACCTTACATAATTGTTATATATGAGAATCCAAAATTATAATATTTATAAATTGCATTAACATGGACAAGACACCAGCACCATTTTTCAATGAATTGTCAAAATGGTTATGACATTCAATAACGAAATCTTAAGATTTTTGCATACTATTGATTTTTAATGTAAAACTTACTCTTACAATATAGTATTAGGAAGGAAACATATTTTAACCCAGATGCAATTCACATCTCTTTTTGAATCTATCATGTTTAGAGAGTATTGATTTTTT
>LDMZ01036174.1:0-13007 GCA_001455285.1 Sphaeromyxa zaharoni | reverse complement strand
AAAGCGAGAGAATAAATATGATAGAGAACTATGTTTCAAATTTTTGTTACAATGGCTTGATAGGCTTGCAGATTTCATAGTTTAAAATTCTTAATGATATTAATTATCATTACAAACTATTTATTAGGATAATTTCTAATAAATTTCAAAATCTTACATTTTCAACGACGCAGAAACTTAACGCAACAGTCCATAAAATGATTAATATTATATTAGTATTAATTTCTATTTTTAATATATTTCCTATTTTTTTATATAATTATGTTTATGCAAATTACAACAATTCCCAAATTGATGGTCTGGTTTACTCGGATGACTGTAGGTCATAACCACAGTTAAAACAAGTTTTCATATTAACTGAGATATAACAGATGGGGCAAAACTTTGCATAGCTATCTCAAGATTTTAATTACCAATGGTGCAAAAAGACTTACTATCAGATTTACACTGAAGCAGCTTAATAAAAATTCATTGGAGATGAATCGAAAATTGATGGGAGAATTTAACGAAAGTAAAAGATAACAATTAGGCATCCATTTGCATCTTTTTGCAGAAGTGTTTGCAGTAAAATAAATAAATGCTTAAATATCTTCCTTTTATCACACCTCTAATGAGAACATGAATTATTTTTGAACACGATTTTTAAGGATACAAAATACAAAATATAGTATTATTGTATGAACCAGTTCTGTCAAATATTTTTATTTAATGCCCACATCAATTAAAAAAGGTCTTTTCACAAAACTAGATTTAATTAATCTTTACATGAAAATTTAATTAGATAAACATACAAAAGCATCAAGAATATCTTCTTTTTATGAAATTACCCGTACATCAGCCATATAATTTAAATATTAGTCTTAAAAAAATCACCTTAACTTGAGAGTAAACCAAGAACATAAAATTAAGGTAGATATTTTTACAGAAATTATAAATTTATCATATTTATAATTAAAGAAAATTTAAAAGTGACAGAATAGGATGAATTTTTGTAAAATACACTTATAATAATTTTCGGAATTATTTTTTAAATATTTTCCTCAAATGTTCAAAAATTGGAAAAAATATTTTTATATCTCCAAGCTGTTTAGTAAATCAAGAGGAATATAATATAAAATGAATTTTTATGTTTTGTTGACTACTAACTGTCTTTTAAATGGAATTACCCCTAAATAAAAGCGCCATGCATATAAAGTTTTATTAACAGTCAGCAATTCGAAATATTTTGAAACGTTTGATTATTATGGAACTAAAAATTAAAATATTTTTTCCGAGATAAATTTATTGGAAATCTAAAAAAATTTCCAATGAATTTTGAGGTTTTATTCTTTTGGAACTTAATGAGCTCAGGTTTTTTGTCTTTTCTCATTTTCCAATTGAATTGGTCCAATAAGCTTCTGTTACAGAAAAATTATAAAATCCAAACAATTTTGTAATATGTAACATTTTGATTGATTTGCAACAGATATTGAGTTAAATCATAGTAAATTTTTAATAACGTTTTCGAAGCTGTGAGTACAATGAAATACATTTAAATATTCAAAGGATATTGCCAAATATATCGTACTATGTTATAATACTCTTAATATAGAATATAACCTTCTTCTCACTAACTAGTATTTTTAATATGAATACTAGTAATGTAAAAAACTGTATATATTTTTCATCAGAAATAACACGCGAGATTCGGATTTTATCTTTCTAATTTTATAAAGCCAAAAATTAGTTGCTTCCACTATCATGTTGATATGATTTTTATGGAACACCACAAAAACATTGTGCGATAATGGAAGCACTGAGTAAAGAAATTTTGTCATTAAGAATATTTTTAGGGAATTTCCTATAATCTGGTTATCGCAATTTTATTTTTCAAATATTTTTTCATAGTTAATGAAAGACAATGACAATGATAGGATACATTTTACATCCAATTTTTTCAAAGTATAATAATGGTTACGGTCACAATATGATACTTTCAAGTAACAATTTTTTCGAAAGAATACGTCTTAGCATTTTTAAAGTTATTCACTGTTTTAAATTATGGAATAATTTCTTGCTCATACTTGTGTTATAATTACACAAAGTAAATAAATTTGAAAATATCCTGATACGTTACTTAGTGATGAACGATTTTCCATTTATTTTTATTCTGCAACAAAATAATAAATGAAACAATAATTCTACTAAATTAAATATTGAAATGGATAAAAAACGCTCTTTAAAAAAGATTTTAAAATTCTGTCTCCAACAGATAATATTTAGAGTGTAAATTAAACACCACTTCATAAGATGGGAAATCATTTCGTATTGTTGATATATTTTTATTCAATTATTTTAAATAATGTTTTATTAAACAACAGTGTATAAAAAATTTTAAATATATTTGGAATGGATTTTAAATTGACCATTACAAGCAGACTATGGTAACTAAATATAGGTGGCCTCAAAGGTGTTTAATGCTTTTATTTTATATTGTTAAGAATAAATATCGGCTGATTAGGATTGTTAAAATCTTTTTTCATATATATTTTAAAAGTTTCATGAAAAATATTTTGTGCTGATTTTTTTATAGTTAAAAATAATACCAGTCAAGAATTCGGAATTAAGCAAATTTTAACACGAAAGTAAATCAATCTAGTACAATTTTTTCAAAAAACGGTGAAGTGTTATTGTGAATGCATAGGCATTTTCAGTATGAATATTAAAAGTATACTATAGTTCTTTTACGTTCCATATTACTTTTTTTATGTTACAAGAAAACGTACATTCGAGCATAACTATACAAATTATATTCCTATGCAATTAATATTTTATGTTTATATCGGATTATCATTATGGTCAGGATATAGAAAAAAAAATCTATATCCAAAAATAGAATTAATGCATAAAGTAATAAATACTATTTGAATAATGGCTGTGGAAAATTATTTGTAGACCATTTAAGAGGATTCGTTTCAAGAAATATATAAAGTTTCAATTTGATATATACACTGTAAACTAGAGAAAACAGATCTAGTATCATAATACATAGCGCTTTTAAAAAATATCTAACAAGTTAGATTATATAAACACACTTGGAAAATATCGTTTAATTTCATCGCTTTGAACCAAAAAATCATAGTAAACATGTTCTAAATAATATCTTCGTTAATACTTATTTGTGACATTTCGCTGTTTTTAAGTGTTTAATTTCTTTGATTGAATATTTATAAAGATAGGCCTTAACCCAGATAAAAATGTAATAAATTTAATATGGTTATTTATCGATTACCGTGAATATTAAAATAAGTTTACTTAAAAAAATACTTCCTTCACATATCTATGTCTCTGCAAAAAAAGAGATAATTTATATATATTAATCCTTTTAAAAAAATAGAAAATACATGTTAAAATAGAACATAGGGTTTCTAACTTTGATTATATAAAGACATGACATCTCATAAAAATATTCTTAATGTTCTAAAAATGAAAAAACTATTTTACAAAATATCTTTTTTACGTACATATAATAGCAACCATTTTTTTATAGAAACGATATGCATAATTATCTCCTCTTGTTTTATTGCACTTCATCTAATCTACTATTCCCGATTATATTCTATAAATTTAATTTTACAAAAACTATTTCAAGATCAAGGAAGATATAAGGAACTATTCTTGAGATTTTATCGCAGAACTAAAGTTAACTTATTTCACATGCAGAAGTTATTATACATGTATGAAATAATAGCATTATGTTGTATACGGAATATGACTTTAATTCAAATATGATTGTGGTTAAATAATGCCGAAATTTTAATGAATTTGAAAATATAACAATGAATATAGCAGCTCTGTTCTAGATATATCAGAAATCAAATATTTAGATGCAGAACGTGGAAAAAGTACATGTTATATAATATAAAGCGATGTAGGAAGAATATTTACATTTTTTCAATAAATTATCCTACATTTACTGTTACTATACTATCATTTGATTGATCTTTAACCTATTTTTATGCTTGTTAGTATTGCAAAAATGTAAGACTGTTGCATTATCCTATTATGTTTGTTGATAAGGTTTTATCAAAACCACATTCAGAGTAATGTGAATTGCGTTGTCAATACAACCATCATTCACCATTTCTTCCAGTTATACTTGTAAGATATAATTAATCTGGATAATTTTATTGTATATTTTAGGTTTAGAAAAATAATAGCTAAAGATTAATATAGAAAATATATTGTTGTATTGGTCCATCAATGAACAATTATAAAGCGACATGATATATAGGAATAAGTTTCTTACTAATTAAAATTTATCATAAGATATTTAGTTCATTGAGTTAAGTAGTTGAATAAAATAGATGAATGAATTTAATTATAGTTAAACCTTATTTTAAAGGGAAATATAAAGTTTAAACGATATTTTAAACAGTAATTTTAGAATAATGATTAAACTATCATATTTTCATTTCTTATATTATAAACTAAAATATTTTCTAGTTGGGAGATCACCGTAATAATTACTAGTTGATTGAAATTTGATTTGATCAGAATGGAGATGTCACTTTGAAATTATATCATGCCATTCGAATGAAATGAATGTTTCGTCATCAGAAAATATCTCCAAATAGAAATAACAAAAAATAAAACTGATTCAGCAATTAGCTTTTATGGTTTTTATTTCTCACAGTTACTAACAAAATGTTAATGGTTTTCAGTTATTTATTATAAGCATTATAAAAAATTTTATTAATACAAATCATGTATAAATGAAGAATAAAATATCTGTTATTAAATTCATACCTTTTAAAGAACCGAGGAAAGAACTGAGGTAATTCTTGTTTTCCACGTATTTTCGTATATATTTTTGGAATCTCATACTTATTTTCTAAAAAAATAAATTAGAGCGCGAAAAAATATTTTAGTGACAAATTATATATATAAAATTATTGTGCTAGGTTCAAATATTTTATTATTACTGTTTAACATTTTTATCATTAATAGTTTTAATAATTATCTTAAGAAACATGTTAAAACCATGTTTAACCTCAAAGAAAATGTATTAATGATTATCATATTATGTGAACAAAACTCTAAATATTTATTCAAATTATACAATAATAATCGTTTAACAATTTATGAATACGTATAAAAATTAAGTCTATTTAAATTAATGCTTGAAAAAGAAAATCATCCTCATATATTAAACTACTGATAATATAATTACCGATAAGAAGGTGAATTAAAAAAAATTTTCTTCCTAAGCATGTAAGACAAACGCTGTTAAAATAATTGTATTATCATTTAAAAATCTTCTTAGAACAATAAATTTAACTCTTATTTTAAGTAAAGTTTAAATAATCATTTTTTATATTTTTTATAATTAATAGGTTATAAATATGATTTAGATTTAAATTAATTTTGAAAAGAAGAAAATTTATTTCGAAAAATTATAATTAAGAAGGTTATAATTTATTAAAAATAAAATTTACTGATAATATGTTTTCCAATTTTTTTTAAATTATAAATTTCTGAAAATTTTTTAATATAATTAAGAAATATTAAATAGGACGCGATTAAATATTTTCCAGATTTTTTTCAATTATTTTAAAATTTAATATTTCTGATATCATGAATCCCTTTAACTACAGAAATTTAGAAAATTTATATATTTCATATATTATAAACAAATGCAATAGAGTTTCAGTTAGTTCAAATGATAATATCTAACAAATTCGTATACTCACTCAACTATACAAAGAAATTTTTAATCTATATTGTATTATCTGCAGTAATTCTCACCTTCATTTCCTTGTAATTATTATATAAATCGCAAATATTGTTTAAGACAATGCCCCTATTAGACATAATAATCTAGGGCAAGGATTTCCAATTGGTTTAAATAGATATCTAGGGGTTTTTACGATACTCAGTAGCTTCGTGAATGCATAAAAGAATAACAAAATTTATAAAACATTTATGACGTGATAATCCCGTGAAAAATATTTTAAAAAATACTATCAAACCAAATTCCTTCATAAGATTCATAGATTTAAATATTTTCAGATACAGAAAAGAAATAGTTTGACCTATAATATAATATCTGAAATAACATCATTCACGAATATTCTAGTTTTTCACCATTATATAACTTTAGAATTTTATTAGTTGACGTATTATTTTTGGTCAAAGTTTTCTGTACTCTCTTAATTAGATAACAAACAATAAAACATGGAATCTTAAGGTCATATCTAGGAGTCATACGTAACATCCTGTTTGATTAATATCAAAATGCTAAATGTTAGAAATGATGGGTTTTATTTTTCTCAAATTCATGATCTAATTAATCATATCGATGGAAAATATAATAAAATTAATGGTTCTTTGAATTATATTATAAATGGAGATTGTTACTCTAATGGTTAAGTTTAGTGAAACTTTAATCGCAGATTATTAATACTTTTTTTCTTAAAATGATTTTAGATTGTCATCTTCTATCTCTGGAAACAAAAATTTTGTTTTATCAAAACAAATTAATCAATTTCATATTAAAGATCTTTTGTTGTAAATCCATATATAATTTATAGTAATAAAACTAAGTCGGGAAGGAAACCCCCTTGGTTTTTGAAACAAATCAAATATATATCTACCGTACAGAAATCTTTTCACAAAATATTATTAAAAATAATCGATTAAGACTTATCCACACACTTAAAATGGCATCATTCTTCGATTTAACCCTGGCTATATCTGACAAACAAATAAACTAAATATTTTATTGATTGAAAATTGAATCAATCAACTAAATTTCATATATTAAGTCTCTACTTCTATAAATTGCATGTTATCAACAAAAAATAGTTTCGGAATCACAAAACTTGCTCTTGATTCATGCGCCTATTTTAACTAAAGCGAAGATATATCAGTATAGTTTAATTGAATCACCTCGTTAGAGAAAATTTCCTCTTTTTTTTGAAAAAAGCGTCGAAAATTAAAATAATTAATCTGAATTCCACTCTATTAATAACCAGAAAATTAAAGGGATTTACTTTAATATTTACAACGATAACAAGTTATATTCATATCTTTATTTTATGCTTATAAACTTATCTGGTATAATTTTTTTAAAGGTTTTAATTACTTCTTTTCTAAAAAAAATTTAATTTATAAAATAGACTTAGTTTATATAATACCAGCATTACCAGACAAAAATAACCAATAATCAGTTTAGTTAATTTTGATCGAAAAGCTTAAGAAAATTATATTAATTTTTGATGAGAAATATTTTTGTATTTATTATATTATTTTTTTGATAGAGTAATCTGTTAACATGCTTTGCTTAAAACATTATAGCAAAATACTGTTATTTTCTACCTTTATTTTTTTAAAACACGTTATAAAATCGTCATTACCCTATTATTTTAAGTTATCCAAGCAATTGTGTATTATGTTTTAAAAATATCATTAGGTTCCCATTTTTTACTAACAATTATTATGGCTACCTCTTTTACAAGATATAATTTTAAAAATTGTAGCGAATGAAACTTCTAAGATTAAGATATCTTCTATTTTTTGATCATCCTTGATCGTTCCTTATGGGAATAAACATTCCATGGCTTTAGTATAAAACATTGATATCGTTGCTCTAAACGAGAATCTTAAATGCATTTAGGCAATGAAATTGTAGCTTGAAGGACGTATATATAAAATTAGTAATAACAGAAATAAATCTAGTAGCATCAAAACACGTCTTCCTCTCTCCTCCGTCAGTCGCCTGGCAGGTTAACATAGCGATTAGGATTAATCTAAAAACTCTTCAGGAATATTGTTTCTATATTAATGAAGTTGCCGACCTCTTTATTAATAACATGAATAAAAGTAAATACGAAGCTTTAAGATTCATACAACAATCAGATCCATTAATTCAGCTTTTTATTTAATTTTTCTTATGAAGGTATTAGATGGTAAAAATTTATAATTTAATCTAAATAATGAAATACGTTTGCATGGCTATTTGCTGTAAAATGGGATATAATTTTTGCTATAGCCTTTAAATAAAAGGTTATATTATAGTGAAGTTAATATATATTAATTCTTTCTAAAATTATCTGTTGAATATGATATTTGTTTAAATTTTTATCCTTCCTGATACTTTTTTCTTACTAGACTAAATAAAAATATTTATCATTTTATTAAAACAGATATATTTATAACCATAGTCATCAAACACAAAAATAACGAAGTGATTAATAAAAATGGGGATACAATATTTTAAAAGAATCCCTTTTTTAGTTACACTATCCTTAAAATTAATTATAAAGAACTATCAAAATCTTTTACTCGAATATTTATTTGAGGAATAATGTATCAAATCTTCGTTATTGTTAAATTATGATAATTAATTTGAAGCTGAATAAACAATTAGCAGAAAAATCATTTCTCTTAGTCTTTAGAGCCTTATCGATTTTTCCCATTGTCGGAATCTAAAAAGAGTAATAATCATGTATATGACTATTTTGTATAAAACTATAGCCTAGACTAACGAAACTAGCTAAAAGTAAAAATTTGTTAAACTTTGGACCTTATGAAACAATTTTCATTTATTTTCATTATCAAATTCATTTAATTTCATTTATGAGCATTGTTGATATTCCGGGTAGATCAAAAGACATATGCTTTTGTTTTACCTTTTGAGATTTTTCTTTTTGTTGTGGATTAATCCTCCATAGGTCAAAAATGTTTTTATATAGTTTAATATCATACAGTAAGCAAAAAATACGAATAAAATTTCTGTTCCCATCACAATATCCGGTAAAGCTTTCAAAAATTCATTATAATTAAGAATTTTTGTATATTTTTCAAATTTAAATTATCATAGACAATATTAGCACAAGTTGACACCTTGAGTATTAAGACCTTGAAACCAGCGGGTACAGAAAACCAATAAATATAATATTTTTTTTTAAAAGTTCATTATACCTTTAAGTAAATTAAGTTATTAATTTTACACTTTAAATTTTTTTAAATCCTATAAACTTAAATTGATCAAGTATTGGATTAAAATTAAAAATTAATTCATTTTATGAAATTTTTTTAATTATGTTGTCAGGGAACCTCCCTAATTGTGATTAAAATAACTCTTAAAAAATGTAAAAACAAAGTGCTTCAATATATACTTATATATAGTATTTGTTTGTAATTCGTCAGCCATTGGTTGTTTTCAATTTAATAAATCACATTGTTAGAAATCGTAGCAAACATTACTTTTGCTCTAAAATTCGCTAAAGTTATAAATCCTTTTCTTAGATATTAATTGTATTTATTTATTGCTTTTCATGTTTAGTAAATTTGTGAAAAATCGTTGTTTCGACTTCTGTTAGATTTAGTATGTACATAAAATATATAATTACTAAATTTTGGCGATTATTTTATTTAAATTAGTTTAGCAAATTTCCAAAATAAATTTCAGGGGTTCTCAATCATACAATGTAAAACTTAGAATAAAAAATTATCCAAAACTTATATATCATTTAAACCAGTTTTGAAGCATCACTTAATTGATAAGAAGTAAATATTTTGGAGATGTATTCCATAAAATAATTTTAATTATTTTAAGAAATCCTTAATACCAAACTTATGTATAATTAAATAGATCGTTTTTCTTTGAATCATTGTTTTCAAAACAAGTGGTTTCTTTGACCTGTTTCTTGGTATTTTTAAAATAAAATTTTGTGTACAAAATATAAAAATATATATGTAATTTAACTGTCCATTCAACAAAGTTTTCAAATTCGCACGAATCAAGGTACAGTGTTATTAAGGAAAATCAAAATATGGATCTGAAAGAGCTGATAATTTTATGATATTTTTAGAACTTTTTATAATTCCATATTTTCATTCAAATGTAAATGAACAATATCAAGTTTTATAATTGTACAAATGTGATTCTCTCTACCAATATTATCTAACGTTAGGATAATACCTTCGTGTTACTTTCTAAATTTGTATTAAGGTGTTTGAGCCTTTTTTAATATATATCACCTCCTTCTGTGAATTCTTATGTAGAATCACAGATGGTGCTTTATCATGGATATTTTACGGTCTTGCCATGTTGATTTAAAAGAAATAATCCCAGAATTAGATGTAAAGCTATGGGTTTTACTATAACTTAAAAGATATAAGATTATCTTACTGATTGGTGTATAATTAGGCATTTAACTGGAGAGAATGTAACTAGAGATATCAAATTTAAAATTCCTAAAGAAAAAATTGCCATTGTTTCTAAATTTCTAATACAGACTGAAAATATTGTATTCATCCGTAGGTTTATTGAGAATTAAGCCACGGAAATGAATATTCATAAGTTACAGAGAAAACATTTTTGAAATATGACTCAAAATTGAAGTCTTACATTTTTTAGTAATATTTATTGCTTTTAATATAACCAAAGTATTTAATCTCTGATTTTTCACACGTAATAAATTTTTCAAAAAGTTCGAGTGTCCAAATTCAGTTTCTTCCATGTGAATGCAACAAAATTAAGATTAAATTTATAATGATTCGTTTGTTTCAACTAATAAAGTTAAATATGAAAAATAATTATATCTAATTATACCTGATATAAAATATCAACTTGACGATATATTTTTAATGATAATGGAAAGTTAAATTAAAAAAATATTTAAACTTTTAGATTTTGAAGAAAAAATTTTGTTACGACAAATAATATAAAAACATGGTACCCGTACCTTCAATAGATTTGGCTATATCCTGCATATTAGGAAGTTTTATTAACATGGAATCGTATCTTCCATATGGATTGAAGAATAAACTTTCCCAATATTCCATTCCTTCGCACCTTAAAACGCTAGAATGATAAAATATTTTTAAAATTCCATTACCTATCCATTTCGTAGTTTATTCGAGAAATGTTAAAGTAACTACAAACAGGTGACATTTCATGAAGCCTTTCATAGTTAAGTCTCAAAAACTTTAAATCAATGGAATCTGTATTCAATCCCAACATGATAAAAATAATAAAACAACACTCCTCAGATAATTTATTATATGTACCTACTTGATTTGCTAAGATTTTTTAAAGATTTGAATGAATAATTAATATAATATAGATAAAAGATATTGAAAAATATCTTTTAAAAATTTCAAACTACATATTTCATGTATCTTGATTGATTTTATTTCTATAATATACATAGGGAATGAAAAATAAATTTACTCTGGTAGAAACCTTTTCCGATATTTTTCCTACCTATTAAAGTTTTGTTTCCGTGAATATCAATTGGAATATACTAAATTTCAAAAATTTTAAAAAGTTTTAGAACTTTCAACTCAGATGAACTTCTCCAATGTGGATAAGATCTATTAAAAATTAAATAGTCATTAAATTTCAATTAGTCGTTATAATTATTAAAATGAAGTTTATAATTTATAATTAAAAATTATGGTTAAATTTAGTCTGTTTTCCATTAATTTTTACAAACGGTTAAACAGATATTTTTAACACTAATCAAATATTCCTTGCTATTTTATGTAGCTCATTTGGGAATTTTCAAAAAATGTAACATAACCTAATCTGATATATATCACGCAAAAAAATTTGATTAATAAGGATCAGCGAATATAGTTAATTTATTAAAAACATATACTACAAGAATATTTTGAAACGATCAGAATTGAAGAATATATTTTCGATTTTTCATCATCTCTAGGGTTGCGTTTTTATCATCTTTTTCGAAAAAAACCAGCAAAATTCTCAGTTTTTAACGATACCGATGCTATGATATATTCGTGAATATACCACAAATATTAAATTATTTTATTTATAACATCTTATATATATATACTTCAGAAATAAAATATATATTCAAAAGTAGTGTAAATAATAATTTTTATAGTAAATTAAATCAGAATATGTATATATGGAACTCTAAGCAGACAATCTTTACATGAGTTAAGTAATAACTATGTTCGATTAATCTTTAGAAACTCGAGTATAAATGTAAAAATTATTCTTATGCGTGGTGCTAGCAAAAAAATTAGTTTACTCCATTGGTTAAAAAATTCAAAATATTTGTTCTTTTTATGGTTTAATTTCTACAAAATGTATTAATTAATTGTATCAAATAACTTAACATAAACAAAATTTTAAAAAATTATGAAACAAACTAGAATTTTTAATCGATTTTGAATAAGTTATAATTTTATTCTAACTGATATTGATTATGTGTCATTATGGCTGTTACCGAGTGAAAACAAAATATTAATGTTTATTGAATTATAATGACTATTTTAATTTATGCATTTAATAAGGATGATGCAATAATTATAATATTCTTATAAGTAAAGCTTCCTTTTTGATATATAATATTATTAAAAACAAAAATGCAATGCCCTAAACAATTTTATTCTCCAAAAATAATTTTTTTATTAAAGGGCAAAAAAAGAAATATGCAGCAATTTGTATCAACGTAAGCTTTAAATTATTATTTGGAACTTCACATAAGAAAAATTTATTTTCTTTTTTACAAAGTTATGGTGTACTTTATGAAATAACAGCGTTGCTAAAAGAACGGAATGTAATTTTGATTAATTGAATGTATCTGGTGGGTAAATATATTCATGTCGATTAAATATTTAAAAAAATATATTGTAGCTTGTAAAAAGCAGGTTTAATAATATATTAATCCACTGTCGTACCTATATTTTCAGCTATTCTTAAAAGAATATATATATCTGTTTTATGAACAGTTCTTTGTACTTCATTTTGTATGGGAACATTTAAACTCAACACTAAAATATTTTTTTATAAAAATAATCAAATAATAAGACTGAGAATATTTAAAATGCTACAATAAATTTGATGAGATTTCCAATGTTCTGTTTTGTGATAGGACTAGTCATTTATAGTTTTCATGAAAAATCCGGTCTAAGGCGTTTAATAATGTCAAATTTTATTATTATAAATGTTGTCGAGACTAGTGTGTTCAAATTCAATATTTTTT